>CAUYQV010085899.1:0-15823 GCA_963574575.1 Galagoides demidoff
CCCCTGGGTAGAGTGCCATGGCATCACATGCTCATAGCAACCTCCAACTCCTGGGCTCAAGCGAGTCTCCTGCCTCAGCCTCCCAAGTAGCTGGGACCACAGGCGCCCGCCACAACGCCCGGCCAGTTTTTGGTTGCAGCCGTCATTGTTGTTTGGCAATCCTGGGCTGGATTCAAACCCACCACCTTAGGTGTTATGGCTGGCACCTTAGCCACTTGAGCCATAGGAGCCCAACCTAAATTTGTTTTTTATTTTGGTCGTTGTCCACATTTTTTCACATTAATTTTGACCTTTAAAAATAGTGCATGAAAATATTATTTTTCTTGATCATTGAGTTTTTTGGTGTTCCTCAAATTCTGTGCCCAAAACTTGTTTCCCTTTGGTCCCAGTCCTAGTGATAAGTTCTACATGAGTGCTTTTAATAAAAAATTCTTACAGTAATGTTGATAATGCCATTTATCCCATATTCAGCTGCTATACCAAGCACCAGGGGGAACATTTCCTAACTTATGAAATTTGCCTGAAGTGGATTCAGTGATTATTTCTATTCTAGAAATGAAGAAATTGAAGCTCTGAGAAATTATTTAGTTGAAATCACCAATCAGGCAAGAAAGGCAGATGTAGGATTCTAGCCCTGTATGTTTGATTCTGATTCTATTCTAATCCATGTGGCTGCTGAGGGACTGATTTTTTTTTTCATCCTATTCCATGGAGGTTGATGTTATATTTTACCTGTTCAGCAACTTGAGGTTTTCCAGGGAGGAAATCTGTTGTCTTGATTTGTGCCCAGGAGATAATATATCAAATTCAAGTGGAACCTAAAATATAACGTGTGAGCAAAGTACGCAGAAATCATTGATTCTGTTCATCCTTAGAAAAAGGGCACATGGGTGTTAGCGCTAAGTATTTCATTTTCTTTGGGGCTATGGAAATAGTAAAGGACATCAACAAATGGAAGAACATACCATGCTCATGGCAGGGGAGAATCAAGACATTGTTAAAATGTCTATAGTTCCTAAAATGTTGTATTTAAAGTGTATTGTTTAATAAAATTTTGCATACGTATTTCTGTGAAATCATTGTGGTAATCAAAGTAATGAGCATATGTGTCACCCCCAAACATTTCCTCTCGCCCCATAAGCCCTCTTTCCCATTGCTACCTGCCTGCATCCTTTTTAAACCCCAGACTTCTCTGATCTTCTTTCTGCCACTGTATCTTCTTTGCACTTCAAAATAATTTTACATAAATAAAAAGACACAATCTAATCTTTTTCTTGGCTTACTTTACTCAGAAAATTATTGTGAGATTCATTTATGATTTTGAAGGAAGAATGTTATTGCTCTGTGGACATAACAATTTATTCATTTACCAATTGATGGGCATTTGAACTATTCCCAATTTTGGCTATCATATATAAATAGGTTATAAATAATTCTACACATCTCCATATGGGTATTTGCTTTTACTTATTTTGAGTGAATACTTATGATTGGAATGGATTATTTGTAATATATAATTTCACTATGCAAGGAATTATAATTTTCTTTTTCAAACTAACTGTATTATTTTAAAGTCCCACTAAACAGGGTAGGAGAATTCCATTTTCTTCTCTTTGGGGATTTGCTGTTCTAAGTTGTCCAATTTCCAAAATTTGGAAAACATTTGTTCTTATATCTGCAAAGCCTTTAAACAGTGTTTAACAAAGGAAGGTAAATCTGGTCGGTTGCTATGTCTTGAACAGAAGTTGGTATCTTTTACTTTACTTCTAACACTTCTTTCTAAATATCTTGAACTTCCAAATTTTTATATAATTTCCTGATTTAAAGTTTATACCTTAGAAAAATTAAGCCTCAATGTTCCTAGTGTTTAAAGAGGATGAATTTGCCTCTCCTGAAAAGATGGAAAGGAGAATAAGAAGTATGAAGAAAACATAAAGCTATGAGACGCTACTTCTTAGGTATTCACACGAAATGTGCTTTCTACTGGGAGATGTGAATTTGAACGTTAAATTGTTGTAAGTAATTTCTATTGCCTCACATTGGAAGTCCCATATTTTTATGAGAGTTTTGTATGACATGCTTTATTTGGAATAAAACTATATTCTATTCTTTGTTAAGCTCTGGTTTTACATATCCAGTTATCTAATGAATATTCTTATATCAACGCAACAATATCACCTTACACAGAACAAAACTAAACCAATAAATGTTATCTTCAGTACCATCCCTCTTCCATTTTCCCATGTCTTTTCATATTATATTTTTCTTCTGGAAATGACATAAAACAACTTTTGAGTCTTCATCTTGCTCCTCGAATCTTGTTCTTTTGCTTCCTTAGTTGCCTTCTTCACCTCTCAAAATTTAAGTCTTTTATTTTCAGTTCTTATGAAAACATTCATTAGTGTTTCTTTCATAAGACACACTGCCATTGTAAACATATGCACATATATATATGTGTATCTAATTGCTTTCTTCTCCACTAGATTGTAACTCGCATTAGGTTACAGATTGTGTTTTTTATATTGCTGTGCATAGATTCAGGTACCAACTCCTAATTAAAAAAAAATAAAAATAAATTCCTGAAGGGCGGCATTCATTACATAATTTGATGCTTATTTTAGTAACATCCACTTAATTAAAACTGTTCTTTTCATTCCCTCCATGTACCATGTTAGGGCTATTATCACTGTAAAACATATTCCCTTCCTCCATTTTCTTGTAGTTGAATTTTAATGAGACATTCCTAAAGTGTCATTTCTATTGTGTTACTGGTACTGCTTCAAAAGTTTCAAACTTTTCCAAATACCCGGGAATGCAGTCATTACTCACTCAGCTGACACTGAAAAACTGACTTAACCTTACAAAAAACAATCATATGTACTCTCATATTAATCTGAAATTTAAAAAAAATTTAAGATGAAAAGACAAAAAAGAAAAACCGCATATCTGGTCTTATTATAACTTCTCAATGATAACCACCGACAAAAATAAATTTTCTCCACCTACTACTATTAATTTTCAAGTTGGTCAATTTTATGTCCTTAAAATTTCCCCAACTTGATTCATTCCACTTTCTTTGCCATCGGCTCTGCTAAGTGGTCTTCCTGTTTTCTCCTATTCACCCAGGATGTATTTTCCTTATTGCCCTTCGAAGGGCCTTAAAAAAGACAAAACACAAAACTAGTTCCTCTGTTAAAGACACGCTAGTGTTTTACTGTGGTCCTCAGGGTAGTCCTCTGTGTCATAGCCTGACTTAGAAGGCTTATCCTCATCCAGCCTGCAGACACCTCTATAAATGCATTATGTGACTCCAACACAAACATCTTACGATTCCTTCTTACCATACAAGATGCTCTGGCTCATCTCCACTCACTGCTCCTACCGAGTTACTCCCCCTCCCAACCAAACTTCAATGGACGATTCCTCAGAGACTTTAAGGTTTTCCCCTCACTAACTTACTCCTGAAATTTTCATTGCTCCAAGGCTATATGTTCCCATAACATACTCTTCTAACGGTCTTCAAACTCAAATATGGGGCCCTGTGGGTCCACAAAGGTATTTCAAAAAGTATTGGCGCAGAGCTCTAAGGAAATCATTATTCAGAAAGAATCTCAACTGACAGTTACACTTTTTCCTAAAATTAGCCCTCCTGATAACATTAATAATGGAGATGTAGATATTCCTTTACTAATTTCTAATCCTCAATTAACATTTTTCTTATAATCAATATTTTCTTACTTTATGAAGAAATGCATTACTTCTCATTGCTGTGAGTCTTTCTCTAGTGCATAATGCATGTGTGAGCCCTGCGTGTAAAGTACTTGACCATTAAAAATGACTTGATGAAAGATGATTATTGTAGTGTTGCATGTAGTGTTTGTTTTTCCATTCCTAAGACACTTCAATTAGCATAATGGTCTCCTATTCCATCCACACGGACGTGAGGGCATTACTTCATTTCTTTTTATGGCTGAGTAGTATTCAATGGTATATGTTGTACACATATAAACAACATTTTGTTAATTTACACATGAATTGTGTGTGATTACACTGCTGGTAGGACTGCAAACTAATACAATCCTTTTGGAAGGAAGTATGGAGAATCCGCAAGGAACTCAAGTTAGACCTCCCAGAAGAAAAAAAAATTATTTTATCATGAGGATATTTATACTAGAATGTTTATCTCAGCTCAATTAACAATCACCAAAATGTGGAAACAACCAAAATGTCCACCAATCCTAGAATGGATTAACAAGCTGTGGTATATGTATGCCATGGAATACTATTCAGTCATAAAAAGATGGAAACTTTACATCTTTTATATTAACTTGGATGGAGTTGGAGCACATTATTCTCAGTAAAGCATCACAAGAATGGAAAAGCAAGAATCCAATGTACTTGATTCTAATCTAAAAACAGTAGATGACCTAATACAAGGTGGGGAGTAGGGGAAGGAAGGAGTGGGGAGAGGGGAAGGGGGAGGGAGATGGGACTCATGGCATATGGCACACCTCTTGGGGCAGGACACAATTTTAAGAGGGAATTTACCTAATAAATGCAATCAGTGTAACCTAATTCTTTGTACCCTTAATGAATTCCAAACAATAAAAAAAAAAAGAAATTCGCTAAACAAAGCCTCTATCATATCATTAACATATACTTTGCAAATACTATTTTGTTATTGACTTATCCAAAATTTAAATAAAACTTATGCACTTTCAGTCCATTTTATATTAATATCATTGCAAAGACTATTCAGTTCATAAATATTGACATTTAGAGTTTAATGGTCGTAAGAAATTTAAAAGAACTATGATAAGGCAGTCAACAAAATAACTTCAAGAATTTAATGTTTTACTAATTTAAAATCCTTCAGGAAAATTGAAGTGAAAATTTGAGTTCATGAGGAAAAAATATTATTTCCAATTTCTGAAGACCAAAGAAAAGCAAAATAATTTTTTAAAATAGGTAATGATGATTACTGAGCTGCTAATGAGTTTGAATTACATTGGTCATGTTTTTTAACATAATACTGAAATCCTATTTAATGATATTAATATTGATAATCTTTAAAAATTACAGCTCTAAAGCTATTTAAACTTATGTTTAAAAAATCATATTCTAATTTAAACATATTCAAGGAAATATATAATTTTATAAAATTCCTATTGCAAAATTGGCTTGTTCAATTTCGTCTCATGCACGAGATGTGAAAACATTAAGAGCAAAGGTAATAAGTTTCCACCTCTTTGCCTTTTCACCTTCCCACAGTTCTTGTTTTTCTCTAACAACTGGAATTTCTTAAAAGAGACACATCAAATCCTGCTTCTCTTCCACTTTCTGATCACACCAGGTGAAATTACAGCTCTGTCGACTGCTAGTATTTGTATTACTCATGCAGAATATAATGTCTATTTCTATTTCCCCAGACATGCATTTTCCCTCTTTCAATAGTTCCTGTAACACTTACTACAGTTTTTCCAATCATAAAGGACATCAAATAAATATTTCTCCTCCAGTTAACTTTAAATAGACTGCAGATTATAGCTAAATACTAAAAGAGAGATAATGATTTCAAATTGATGGCATAATGATACCTCATTATCTGAATACACATTCACATATACGCTCATTTATTCTCTCACACTGTTAACATTATTTACAGATTTCAAGTAACTTTCTAGAACCAAAGAAAAGGTATTATTCCATATTGGTTAGAATATAAATTTCATCAGAGCAAGGACTTTGGCTGGGTTCTATTCTATTCAATCAAAGACATTTAACATGTTGCCTGGCACGCCAGAGACACCGAAAAATTTGTAGAATAGATAAAATGAGGCACTTCATACTTTTATTACAATATGTAAATTAGAATGTCTAGCGATGTTCTTTGAGACTATATACTAAAATTCAGTTCTAACAACTTGAATATTATAATGTACTCCTCAGGGGTGACACTGTTGTTCATTAATAATTAGAAATATCCATTTATCTGATGGGCTTTAGTACCGTGGGAGGTTTTTATCCTTTTTTTTTTTTGGTAGATATTAAAACAAAACTTAGACTTTATTCTTAAATGTTAAAAGAACAAATAGAAGAAAGGCAGTATAGGAAAATATAGGTCCCAGAGAAGACTACATTTTTTTTTGATGAATTCTTTTGTCACAATATTAAATTAACACTGTCATTTTAAGTCTCCCAAATTTATTGCTTAGAACCATGACAGGTTTCAATTTAGTCCTGGTGATTGACTTAGATAGCTCTGCACACGAAGAAAACATTTATTCTCTTAGTAATTCTCTATCAGGTGCCTTTAATATTTTAAATGTTGGATATCGAACATCCATTCATATTCGAGAAATGATATTCTCAAGTAATAGATTGGTGAAATATATTTCTCTTCAATTTTGGTCATGACAAGCCATTTAAACCAATCCCATATTTTCTCAGGGTACACCAATTCTGTAGGTGGTTTAATAATTTTTAAAATGTAATTTCAGCTGACTTTTCATGCTCATTCTCCCTTCAGTTTTAGAAAAGTTTGCATCTAGATTGCACAGTTATTTCAAGGTGTTTGAAATAAAAGAGATTTAGGAACCACCTGAATGGAAGGGTAAGAAGAAAAAAATCAGCAATGGAAAAGTTCAATGAAAATTTTCTTTAGAAGCTACAGAATTGCATTAAATGTATTTCTAAAACAAACCAAAGAAGCCCTCTGTGTTGACAAGAGTTTCTGGTTGTCATGGCAACTACTCTATGCCCAATGGGCAAAGCCACAACCATCCTTTGGAAGTTTCATATGTATCCCCACACACACGCACACACACATGCACAGACCCACCCACATCCACCATATTATGCTGTGTTTAATGTGCACTCACATTTCTGGCCCAAACTTACAAGAAAAAAAAAATCTTTTGTTTTAATTTTTAATTCAGAACTTTATTTGTTTATATTTAGGTACTTGTGTTTTGCGTTTTAAAGGAATTTTAGCATTTATTTTTTAACATGTTATGTTTTCTAGACTTAACACTTTTAACACATAAGCAAAAATAAAATAATCACATTTGTATAGACAGGGAATTAGTACTACCTATGTACCACGTGTAACGCACATCCTTATTTTTACCTCAAAAATTTGAGCAAAAACGTGTGCATTTTATCAGCAAAATACAGTACCCATAATGGCCTTGAAAAGAGGTTATAGGGCAAATGGAGAAAGGTCACGTTCACAAAGTAAATGATACTTAAATAACATCCACATTTCCTCTGATGGCTCAGATAGCACCTCTAGACACTTTTTCATACTGTCTTCTCCTGCTATCAGGAGTTTTGAAGAGGATGGCTTCCTGATTGCCCACACACACATGTGCATTCTGTGGCTGCTCTGTTGGCAGTGACCAGAGCCTGAGTAAAGGCCGGTCAGAAGAGGGAGGAAGGCGGAACTGGCTTCAGGACTGACTCGGGGCCTGCCTAGGGCTCTGAGCTTTGGCTTCCTGACACTGCTGGGACACTTCCCCCTAAGAACTCCTTCACCGATTTTATCAACACCATCTCCTGATTATTTCTCCAGTTTCTTCCACAGCTCTACTTGCTTTACCTTCTCTTTTGGGACCGTTTCTATTTCTTGTGCTTTTAAAAACCCTGGATATTGGGCTGGGTGCTGTAGCTCAGGCCTGTAAACCCAGCACTCTGGGAGGCTGAGGAGGGTGGATTGCCTGAGCTCATGGGTTCAAGAACAGCCTGAATAGGATGAGACCCCGTCTCTAAAAAGAGCCGGGCATTGTGGCAGGAGCCTGTAGTCCCAGGTACTTGGGAGGCTGAAGCAAGAGAATTGCTTGAGCCCAAGACTTTAAGGTTGCTGTGAGCTGTGACACCACAGCACTCTACCAAGTGTGACAAAGTGAGACTCTATCTCCAAAAAAAAAAAAAAAAAAAAAGAAAGAAAGAAAGAAAGAAAAACCCTGGATATTCTTCAGGAAGATAAAATCATTATTACTCATTCATTCTTCTCTCCTAGATTGCTTTTATTACTAGCTGCCTACTGACTGTGTGAATTTTATATACTATTTCTGGTTATTCCAATAACTAAAGTGCGTTGGGGTCAAAAATTAAAACATCTGAATCTTGTTTCTACCAGCTCTTATGTATGATGGCTAATTTCTTTGAAGACCAGGTGGTCTTTTCTAAGATATATTTAACATATCTTTACTTGTGAGAAACTTTAGAGACAAATTTGGAGTTACTTTTCTTCAGACAGTATTTATTACTCCCTGAAGCAAAGAATACAAGCAACCTCCTAGGTCACTGGCTCACCCTGACGGTCTCAAGCTCAGCAAATGCCTTGTCAAGGTTTAGGTATTTATTTTCCAAAACCAACCAAACAAAACAAAATGGCTCAGTGTTGGCTCAACTCTTTTCTCTTTGTTTATAGGGGTGCTAGCCTTCCTATCAGGGTGGAGGCATACTATATTTTATATAGGACAATAGCTTCATTCTAGAATATTTCTTATAGAGTAGTCAGTCCACAATAGTGCCAAATGGAAGTCTTGTTATGTTTTTGTTTAATTGCTTACATTTAAAAAACAAAAATTGTAATAGTATCAGGTGGTTCTACAGAGCAAAATGATGATATCTCCCTCTATTTTCTTATTCTCTAATTTTATACTCATTTTTTTTCTTTTTCTACTCTCTTCCCAATTGGCATATTTTGACTATACACATCTGGTTTTTGTTTTTTTATTATACTATCCTCAGAAAATCTATTTATATATCTCTTTTGGACAGATATACTGTGAAAGATTTATCCATCTTAGCCATTTAAAACTTCTAAACTTGGGTGTTTTATAATTTATTAATCTCTTTATAGCCTGAGTAAAGGTTGGGATACTAAATCAAATTAAGAAATACAGGTCCTTTAACAGGACAATTCTACTTCTCTTCCCCTTCCTAGAAGTTCCTAGTATTTCTATATTACAAGTCACACCACTTGAAGACACATCCCTTGCCCAAGACGGATGCTCAAGGCTTTTTTAATTCATACAGTAGCCCTTTTGGTCTGGGATTATATCAGGGACAGTCATTCTCCTTTAGAAATTCTTCTATTTCTCTCATTTTTTTCCTCAAAGCATTCATTCTCATTTTTGCTCCATTTTTAAAAGAAAGAATGAAAGAACACAAAACTCAGTTGACCTCTCTTTATGTTTAAGGTAATAAAAACAATTTTCAAGATTTTGTTGCCTCATTTGAGTATCCTGTTTTGTTCTTTGCTTATGTATTTTAAATTTCTTGCATTAAGTTTAGGTTATAATTGTATTTAGTTACTATTATTAAAAGTGGTTTGTTTTTATAGTTTGCTTGTTTTTGCTTTTTAAAAGAGATTTAATAAAAGAAATTTTGTGTTGTTGATTCAATCTCCCATTCCTTGAATCAAGGGTTTATCTTTTAATATGTTGTTTCTACCATCAGAAATTTAGAGGAAGTAGTTTCAATAGTGAAGGAAACTGCTTCAAGTATTTTGTAAATCACTGTTCTGCCCTCTTTCTACTTTTTCCCCCCCTTTCCAAGGCTTTCTTTTCCCATATTATTACACAATGAGTAAAAGTTGAATATGTACGGTATATACAAATATATACAAGTATGATTGTACAATATGTACAGTTATACTTTTATCTATTTATCTAGATACTATGTCTAAAAGGTGGATAAACTATTATTCATAAGTTTTAATCAAATGTAAAATTAATTTCAATTCTTGTATTTACTACATCTAAAGTAATTTTTAGCATTACTTTTATTTGTTGTAAACCATATACAAAAAAAGAAAAATGGAAGCAAAATATTTTGATTCGAGGTGATAACCGTACAAAGTCACTAACAACACATCATACCAGATTCAAATATAGGCTCTACCACCCCTTAGTTTTATTAAATTGGCAAAGAGACACTGTGTTTATAAAATCAGAAAACCTAACAGCTAACACTCAGGAATGATTTGTGCATTACCCGAGAAAATGTATGAAAAACGTCAACAATTCATAAAGTATGTGACCGATAATTTAAGATTTCTATCTATAGTCTTTTTGTTTACTGTTTTTATAATTATCACTTCATTGATTCAGCAACTATTCTGAACATGACTTATCAAGGCATACTACTATAAAAATGTACCAAGTAGATAAGGGAATTGTACAATCTGTAACGATTGTAAAACTTGTTTTTAATAAAAATTTCAATGCTTTTGTTTACCAGAGAAGATTCAGTTTGTCATAGGACTAAGAATTTCGGACTGGGACCCAACAAAGATATTAATAAGACATATGCTGATTATTTGGTGAATTTCAAAAATAATAATTACACTTTCTTTATAGCTTACAATTTGTATTTTAATATATTCTATACAATGAATTAAGTTAGCATGTCTTTGGTCTTTTGCTTTATCATTTGAAATTCAAGGGATTTTGAATTACATAATGTCTAAGATGCTTTTTGTTTCTAAAATTCTATAAAAATTTGATAGTTAATACTATATAATTACATTAGAACTTTACAGTGAAATTTTACTACATAGCAATTTTTACTTTGAAAGAAATTCTGCAAACATTTAGAAGAAAATTGATTCTATTTGCTCACTAGAACAGCATTTATCGAATTACTTTCAAGGTAAATGGGAATAACCTAGTGACCTAAAAGAGTGATGTGTCATCCAAATTGCAAAATTTATTCCATTGACTGATTAATACATCAGAAAATCAATTCTCTAAAACTAATTAATCAAGGGAAAAAAATTGAGTATGGACAGCATATTACACTTTTACCTAGGTATTAGGCATAAAAGATGAAATATTATCATAAATATTTTATACCAAGTAAAATAAATGAAAGAAATTGTAGATGAAACAAACAAATGGAAAAACATATCATGCTCATGTATCAGTTGAATGTTAAAATGTCCATACTACCCAAAGTGTGTTACAGATTCAATATAATCCCCATCAAAATACCAATGTCACATTTCACAGATCTAGAAAAAATAATTTTATGCTCCATTTGGAACCAGAAAAGGGCACAAATCTCAAAGCAATCTTAAGCACAAAGAACAAATCTGGAGGCATCATATCACCAGACTTCAAGCTATACTACAAGGGTATAGTAACCTATTTCATTTCTGATATCTACCACCCAGTCCTTCAGACATGACACCAAAGTAATTCTGTCATTATGACACATGCTAATCTACCAAAAATAATTTCAACAATGAATCGAAAACCCCTGGCCTGTATTCAAATGTCATTTGTAGTAGATACCACGTATTTTCCATTTGATATAATTATTTGGAATTTTTTACATTTGAGTATCTACTTAAAAGAAATTTTCAAAGAAAAGCAATGTTTTTTGATGCATAACCCCAAAACATTACATGCAAAATATTTCAGGACACTAGTTGTATTTTTTAGGCCCTCCATAATTTCATAAAAGCTAAAGATTAAATAAAAATGCCAGATGAACGGTGTGGGCAAACATCAACTTAGTTTAAATTAGGGTTTTATTATTGCACACATTTACAGTTGCATTTATTCCTATGTTATTGACAAACATCCTCAGATGGTCAATTTAACAGCAATAGTGATAAAATTTAAAGATGAAAAATTTGCCTGAATTTACAAATGGTAGATCCAGGAATCAAATTCAGATTTTCAGACTTGCTAATCAATTATTTCTCTTTTACACTGGGAAAAATGACATTATGTTGTGTAATTTCTTATTTAAAATATCCTCAGCAAATATGTGTAATAGTAGGGATTTATAAAAAATAAGATGGAGTTTGACCATGATACTTTATAAAGTTTCTTTTACGGTTCCATTAACACTCATACATAATCCCACAAACCTTTAAACTTGGTACTGCTATTATCTATACTACATATAGTTGATAATACTAATGATTAGGACGTTTAGGTAATGGCTCAAAGTTACATTGCCAGTAAGTAGAAGGGCCAATACCCTTCGGGCATTCTAGAGAAAAATAATTCATGTCTTTCGATAAAATGTTGAATCAATAATACAGTTCTTAAGTAAGATAATAAGAAAATTGGGAACTAATGAGTTTATCATGAATTATAATGCAAATAACTTATTAAGTACACAATTTTGAAACTTGAATAACACACTCACAAAATCAATAGTAGTACTTGTCTAATTTTTGGTTTCAAAGATTAGCATTATTTTTGTAAAAATAAAATCTTATATGTCCCTAACAAAGTAGTTCTGTATACCACTCCTCATTTCACTTCAGTTTAGCACATAGATCCTCTCAGAAATATTGACTTCTACTGTCCAGAGAATATAGCAGAGTAAGGACTCCTGCATCCAAACAGAGCACAGATGGAATCCAGAAATCTGAATTTAGCTCTGGTCTGACTTCTGATCACCCTCTGATGTTTAACGTACATTCCACAGTCCCCACAATGCCTGCCACATTGTATAACTCTATTGTGCAGTTAATGAGTGGTTTCAGTTGATTTCCTGGGTCATAGTGTCTTAATCTATCAGAAATAGATCTTGTTCGAGGACCATTGTGGAAATAAATTAGATAATAAAGAGAAATGTCTAGAATTCTTGATGGTGGCTGTAGATAACCAGTGGAAGACTGCTCATCATTACTACTGAAGTTACTGTTATCTAAATGTTATTAGTATTATTGGTGATTTACCCAAGTATTATAGGAATAGAGACAAGTATGAAGACAGAACATAGAATAAGCTTCTTAGAATTCTACTTTTGTGGGAGGGGGCAAGATGGCCAACTGGAGCCAGCTTTCGAAAGAAGCTCCCATCCAGAGGGAAGGATAATGACCAGAAAGTACCCAATAAAGCTGAAGATTGGAAGCTGAGCTGAGAGACAAGATTTATAATTGCATGCCCCCTCTGCTGAGGCAAGCTGTGACTCCAAGAAAGCAAATTTCAGATATAAAACTTATCCCAAAGAAAAAGAATGTCCGTCCCCTCCCCCAAGAGAGTTTTTTTTGTTTGTTTGTTTGTTTGTTTGTTTTGGTACTTGCTGTGGGATTTCTACAGGTTAGCTGTGAACTAGGGACCTCTTATCTCACCCCATGGGAGAGAGATGCTGAAAGCAAGGACTTCTTCTCCAGAGGGACCCTGCTATGACCCTGAGCATTCTCTTGCCAGGCATGAAAGTTGAACAAATACTTTTCCCTGCCACTTTGAACTTCCAGTCAGCACTTCTCCCCTCACCTGGAGGTCCAGAAGCATAACCCCTGCAGAGACCAGAATGCCTACGGTTCATTGCCAGGACCAAGAACTGCAAGGGCCATGCTAGAGAAGCTGCACTGTAGCAGTTAGCCCAGCAGTAGTGCAGATAGACAAAGGGTGGAGGCTGATGGGTCCAAGAATGCAGGTCAGCTATGGAAGGAGGCTTGTGAGCCATGTCCCCTGAACCCCCACACACCCTGCCCTGCCAGATCCACTGCTCCAGATGCCCCAGGCTGCAGGAGCCATGGGCACTGCAGGAGCTGAGAGACACTTGGGAGCCGCTCAGAAGTTGTGCAGGGACACTTTCTATAAAGATTCAGCAATAGTAGAGTGATCATGCTGGGGTCTAATTTTGGAGAGACATGTCCCCAACTCTGAGGACTACCAGAGGAATCCAGACCTCACCCTATAGTGATACCACTGCTGCAGAGTGGCTGGGGCAAATGCACGGTGGCTGAGGGAGAAAAACATTTGCTGACTTATTATCCTCAGGTTTGGACTGAGCTCAGATAGAGCACTCCCCAGTTGCCATTGAGTACCTGAGGCAGTTAGGCCTCAGCTCCCCCAGCCAGCTGGTGGCAGAGGGTGGTGGCTGGGCTGAGGGGGCATTGATTTTCCCTTGACAGGCACAAAGCTCTGGCACATCTCCTTATTGGAGGGAACAGGACCAAGGCCTATGGGGTTACCAGTGACTAGGTATGAAAGTGGTGTAAGGTGGAGAAAGAGGTACCAGTATCCCCTAGTGCAACTCTTCTACTGGTCAGGCCTTTCTGCCTTCACAGAGCATGGGAACAAGCCACACTTGAGCTGCCAGTAGACCTCTACTATCTAGTTGCTGGGGACCATTCGAATTCTCCCACTTGAAAGTTGGTACTGACTGGGACCAATCACCCAAGGACTCCCCAAAGTGGTACCCTGGTTGTGTAGTAGGGGAAAGAGCTTTTTTTCTTCTTCCAGTTGTTGCTCATGGGTGGCTTGTCTTAGTTGCTTATATTTCTCCATAGCTGATCCACTAGGATGTGACAAAGACCAGCTGGATACAAAAAAGATGCTAACTCCACCATACCAAGCATGTCCCCAGAGTCTCAGATTGTAGTACTGTAAGGGTTCTATACTAAGCTGTAGAGGAAAAGGTGCAGTCACCAGTCCCAGATCTTTGGCAAAGGGCTAGTTAACCACAACTCTATGAGCCCCTAATCTAATTTCACCTTACTTGCCTATCTAGCCAAATGGTGAAACATAATCATGGGGCAGAAGCAGCAGAAAAATTCTGGCAAAATGAATAATCAGAGTATATCAATTGCCCCAAGGAATGACAAAGCAGACACACCAGATTATCCCATTCATAAACAAATGGCTGAGATGTCAGAAATGGAGTTCAGAATTCGGATGGTAAATCAGATGAACAGAATGGAGAGAACGTTGGAATTAGAAATAGTAGGAATAATTCAAAAGTTTTCTCAAGAATTCAGTGAATTCAAAGACAAAATCACCAAAGATTTTAACACATTGAGAAAAGAATTTGCAGCCCTCAAAGATCTGAGGAATACAGTAGAATCCATCAGTAACAGAATGGAGCAGGCAGAAGAAAGGATTTCTGAAATGGAAGACAAAGCTTTTGAATGCTCCCAAACACTCAAAGAGGAAGAGAAGTGGAGAGCAAAAATAGATCATTCTCTGAGAGTGCTGTGGGACTACTCCAAAAAAGCAAATGTTTGCCTGATAGGAATCCCTGAAAGAAAAAGGTGTTCTAAGAGGCACAGAAGCTTCCCCAACATAGCAAGTGTACTGAAATTCAGATAGCAGACTGTTTCAGAACCCCAGCATGACTCAATCCAAATAAAGCATCTCCCAGACACATTATAATTAACCATGCCAAAGATATGAAGAAAAAATTCTGCAAGCAGCCAGATGTAATAAAACCATAACCTACAAGGGGAAGAATATTAGAATGACTGCATATCTCTCTGCTGAAACTTTTCAAGCTGGAAGAGGATGATCATCAACCTTCAATAGCCTAAAATGAAACAACTTTCAACCCAGGATCCTGTATCCAGCTAAATTGACTTTCATTTATGATGGAGAAATAAATACTTTAATGTCATTCGCATCTTGAAGAAATTTTCCATAACTAAGCCAGCTCTTCAGGATATTTTCAGACCCATCCTCCACAATGACCAGCACAATGCTTTACCACCAAAGTAAATTCACCCGGATACTTTTCATCAAATCCCAACTTGCATAGTGGCAAAAGGATTAAAAATGTCCAATGGACTTTCCAAAAACTCAACACCCCAAATACTAACAGGCTTATCAATATTCTAAAATAATGTGAATGGCTTATATTCCCTCTAAAAAGGCACAGGTTGGAGGACTGGATACAAAAATTCAGGCCAGATATCTATTGCATACAAGAATCTCATCTTACCTAAAAAGATAAATATAGACTCAGGGTGAAGGGATCATCATCTATAATTCAGACAAATGGAAATCAGAAAAAAGTAGGCATTGCAATTTTATTCACAGATACATATAGGCTTTAAACCAACAAA
>CAUYQV010085901.1:0-19155 GCA_963574575.1 Galagoides demidoff
CTGTGTACATTAATGCAATCATGGGGTACAGTGTAGTGTTTTCGTACACAATTTGAAATATTTTCATCAAACTGGTTAACACAGACTTTATGACATTTACTTAGTTATTGTGTTAAGACATTTATACTCTACTTTTAGAAAAATTCACTTGTACCCTCTGGCTTCAGGGCCTCCCACTGTGCCTGCACTTGCTCCCCAGCTCTTGGATCTGATCCCAGGTGAGAAAAAGGCAGAAGTCATTCTGAGCAGGTAATAAGTGAGTCTCCTCTGCGGAGAGCAGAAAGCCAGAGGCATTGAAAAGAGCCTTTCCGACACAGCAAAAGACTTGCCACCTAAAACAACCTCAGTAAGAGCTTGCACATTTTGATCTGCACAGTTCCTTTGTTCTTTCCCCAAACCCGTGCACACGCTCATGCTGACTGGTGACCAGAGAAGGTATCAATACACATGTACACAAAACAAAGAACACAGAATGATTTGAAGTCATAATTGTACAACCCTGAGCTGAGAAGGTTCGGTTGAGTGAAAGCAAAGAAATCAAGAGACACACGTGGAAACGAGGAGAAGAAACTGGCAGGGGAGGGCAGTGTCCTGGTTGGAGCAGAACATAGAACAGAAGGCATGCCGATCCTGGGAGGGCGGAAGTTCCCAAGTCCTGCTGCATTGTGCTAAAGGTGGCACCTGCTGGGGGGTTAATTGAGCAATGCAGCCAGGGAAAACATGAAACGAGCAATTCACATTTGGAGGGAATTAGAGCACAGGAGAGGCGCTGAGAAATAATGTGGTACCCCTGATGGAGCTGGGCTTCCGGCAGACTTGTCAAACCTCTGCTCTGCACCCTGGATTTTCCCCAGGGCGATGTTCCCTGGGGCCAGACTCAAGTGTGTGATTCTTGCCGCAGATATTTCCAGAGACATCCATGAAGCAGGGTTGGCTGGCTTGCACCATGCCCTGTTTTTACCAAGAGGGGAAACTGAGGCACTCGTGAGCCAGGGTACCAAGAGGGGAAACTGAGGCACTCGTGAGCCAGGGGGCTGTCTGTAGCCTCTGCCAGCCCCAGCCTTTGCTCAGCTGCACTCTTTGGCTCTTGAACTTGGAGACTCAGCCCTGCTCCCTTCTGAATCACTCCTAACCTGCAGGGGTACATACGTTCTGGGCGAAGGGGGCATTTGGGCTAGGGCTGGGGTCCTGAGAGCAGCACCCCTCTTTCCAGGGAAGGACTCTGTCTCTCATGTCTGCCCCCTTCTCTGTGGTTTCATCCTTGAGTACAAAAGTAGTAAGTCATTTTAACTTCATTTGGCAACTCTCATTGAGAAAGACACAAAGACTCCCAGGGGAAACATTCTACAATGGATTAGTTATGTCGGCCAGAGATGCGGGCTGCATAGAGGTGGCATGCAGGCTGTGACTTGACATCCCAGTAAGCCATGTTTACTGCCTGCTAGACTTCAAGCATCTGTGCAACCAGCATTCTCCTGCCCACCCCCACAAGTGGGCCCCATCTCACGTGGATGCCCACTGCAGCCCACCCCAAGCACTCTGTGCTCACTGAGTGGACCCTCCCAATTGGCGGCTCAGAACGTCCAGTCTCCAGTTCTCTCTGATCTCAGCTTCTTGCTCCAGTAAGTGAGCAAAGGCCCGTAGAGCATTTGGCAGTGTCAGTACAAAGCAGGCATTTCATAAGTTACTGCTTTGTGACACCACGGCCATCTGTCTTCCTTAATCAATGATATCCAAGCATTTGCTATGTGTAGGCCGTTTCTATCCTCCCCCATTTAATCCTCCTAACCACCCTAGAATGTAGGTACAATGGTCATAGTTCCCATTTTATGAATAAGGAAACTGAGGCTTAAAAGAGAGATCCTTGGTCAAAGTCAGGTGCCCTGTGAGTCCCCAGTCACGTCTGGTGCAAAGCTTAGTCTCTTTTTAACATGTGTCAAGCAGGCTCTCCCCAGGTTGAACCTCCAACCCCAATCAGAGCAATCACCCCCTCTTAGCCCCCTGTAGAGAAGCTAAGGGCCTTCAATGCTACAGGGGTCAGCCTGGACTTCTTATCTCCAGAGCATCTACCCTACACTCCTTAGGCTATTCCAGTAAGACAAGGTCATGGGCCTATGCCCAGCGTCCTTTCCCACTCCCCCAAACTCTCCATTCCTCTTTGACCACAAATCAGGGACCCCAGAATTTGGCTGCGAGGTGCTGCTATCTCCCTTGCTCTCCCCTCCACCCCCACTGTCTTTGTGTTTCTGGCAGGGAAATTACACTTCATTACCTTTAAATGCATTTAATGGAGCATTCATGCTGGCAGAGTCTTCCACAGAATTGTTGGAAGTAGGAGAAGAAAGATCTCAAAAGTGTGATTTCAAAGGCGAGGCTGAGCCAGCCTGTGGGGGGCCCGGCGCACTTCAGAAGGACACGTCTGGCCACCTGGCTGCCCCACTCCCACGGGGGACTCCACCACCTTCTCTCACTGAGTTGCTGGTAGGAGTGAGGTGGTCCAGCTGCAGACACAGGAAGTGCAGGGAAGGGAAGGGAGGGCGAGAATGGTTGCATTCTGCAGGTGGTGCGCCCTCGGGCGTGGCTGGGGCTCCGCACATCCTCCCCTGCCTTCATCCGCACCTCAGAAAGGTACACTTACTTCCCTCCCTCCCATATCATGGGGTCATGCCTGGGCCTCTGCTGCCTGAACAGGCACCACCCCCCACTCCTGAGCCAATCCGGGAAATATGCCAGCAGCCTTGGCACCAACATCCAGTCCCTCCCACAATTCTGAGCCCCAGGATGATGCCCAGGGGTCAGGTGCTGTGGCCTCCATTCCCCCTGTGCCCACTGACAGGTGCTTATATGGAGAACCAGTGGGTGAAAAACCTGGTGAGATGATTTTAGGCACGTTCTACCATGTCGCCCTGGGTTCTCAGCAAGACTAAGTCCCACCTGCCCACAGGTGTCACAGCGTCCCCCCCACCACCACCGCACACACACACTGGTGTTTCCTAAGATCATCTTCTGAATAAATGATGTATGCCTGACCACTCATCTCAGACCAGGACACCCCACCACCCACAGCCTCCCCACTGGGAGCTCAGGGAGGAGGATGCCCCAAAGCCACATGTGAGTCAGCCTGGCAGGCTCAGGCTTCCTCTCCCCTACACTTCCTTCCTAGGCTGTCGCACTGAGGCCACCTTCAGGACCCCAGTGAGGCCTTACATACCGACCATTGCCTGAGTTCCACCCGCCCACCCTGCTGTCCCTGTGGCGGCCATTTCCAGCACCAACTAAGGCCCTTGAACCTGCTTGGGCCATGTGCAATTTCAGCATCAGATTCTCACTCTTGCCCTCCCATCGGCAGAAGGAACTGACGGCAGACGGAAAGAGACAAAATGCCCCAGGCAGACGCAGCCGTGCTCAGTGGAAAGGCAGCCAGAGAGGAGACAGAAGGCTCTGGGCTCTAATCACAGCCCTGCCACTGACCAGCTGCCCTGCCTGGGGCACATCAGCCTCTCCGAGATTCAGTGCCTTTACCTTCAAATGATATGTGGCAGAGATGGCTAACTGTCCCCCATGGTTTTTGCCCCTTCGTCCATAGCACAAAGTTTGTCAGCGGCTGCTTGGGCAGGGAATATGCCTCTGAGCGCTCCTTATGCCAGAGTGACTAATTGCCACCAATAGAAAGAATGCAAGGGAGGTTGTCACTTCTAGGCCAGTGTGGTCAAGACGCTGATGTATCATCTTCGCCACCTCTTTCAAATTCCTCCCAGATGCAGAGACTCCGGAGTCCTAAGTGCGGGTCCTTGAATCACTGCGTGGAGAAGAGCTGCCCGCTCACCAGCAGCACCAGCTCTGGATTATGGGAATAAAGCTGTTTATCACGCTGCAGGAGTGTGAGGGTGTATTTGTCACAGTAGCTGGCATTACTCTAACCAACACAGACTCATACCTGTCAAGAAGTCCTAACCTAAAAGATAATCCAGCTACGTGTAGTGAGCACTTACGGTACACCAGGCACTGTTCTTTACACGTGTGATTTTATTTGATCCTCAGATCAACCACATTATCCATATTTTATACCTGGGGAAACTCAAGCACGGACAGGTGAAATTATGTACTCAAGGTCACAGTTAGGAAGTGCTAGATCTGAAGACTAATCTGTGTTCTCAACCATCATGCTAAACTGTCTGCCATGCAGGGATGGTATTGAATATGCGGCCTGGCAAAGGGCGTGTGCTCCACAAATGGGGACCGCTGTCATTAATTAGGCCAAGCAAATGCGTGCTCTGCAGTGGCTTCTCCTCATGGCATTGGTGTGGCTGTCCTTGCAGCCTGTCTTGTTGCCTGACGCGCCCCCCTTGCTGGTGCCCAAGGGCAGCTCCCCCCACCTCTCTCCTGGTACCCACACTGGGCTGTGGCTTAGACACTGTGCATAGCCCTTCCCTGGGCTGGGCAAAGCTGCCTAGGGGGCAAGTCTGGCCAGGGCTCCTGCTGCCTGTCTGGAGCCTCTGACTCCCCTCTGGGCAGATGGACCAGACAAGGCTGAAGCCCCAGAGCCGCCCTGGGTTTCAGCCTCCCCTGAGCCCTGACCTGGCACCTCTGTCAGGACACGGCCTGAGCACTGACCACTCCACCATTCGCTGCTTCCAGATGCCCCAAGTGGCTCCTCAGCAGGGCCCCTTGCTTGCTTTGGGGGAACCTGGGGTAAAACTCACTGCCCCGAGGCTGTGACATCCCTCATGGTTCTTGCTTGCAGCCGGCAGCCCTGCGGAGGAGCCCAGAGCTGCCCTCTCCTGCCCCTCCTGCCCCCTCACAGCCGCCTTCCCAGCTCTCCCCAGCTCCCCGGGACGGCTTCAGCTTCTCGGCCCTTGGCTTCAGCCCAGCCTCCCCTGGGACTATTTCTGGCCAGGCGGGTAATAGATTTCTGTCTCCTTTTTGAGGGCCTTTTGTGCGTCCCCAAGCCCAGAGCCAAATGTTCCCCCTCCAGAAAATAAAAAGGAGCCATGTTTCCAACCCCTGTGTGAGGAGACTTGTGGGGCTGGAGGACCGTGGGGTGAGCTGGCCGCGGTTTTACTTCTGGTAATTACCCACCCCTCTTCCCTGAGCTCCACTTCACAAAGCTCACTTGTGGGATACCAGTGAAGCATCTAATGTGTGGTGTATATCGAGGCAGGGGCGCCTGCCTTGCGTTTCCTGGCCTGTGATTTACGAGGTGGGGCTGGGCTTGCCTTCCTCCTCCGGCCTGACCTTGCTTCATCCAGGAGGCTCAGAGCCTAAATTCTCTCTGGTGGGGGCCTAGGACCCAGCACCCTGGCATGTGGCTCCTGGACCTGCCGTGTCTCTGCCTGCCAATCAGAGGCCGAATGAAGCCGCTATTTCTATTTTATGCATAAGGAAACGGAGGCCCAATTAGGTAGCTATACATGGGCCCCAATCAGCTTGGGGCCAGCAGAAATTGCCTTACCTGGGGGCCAGTGGTCCTCACATCTCTACACCCTGGAATCTCCTGGGAGATGGTTAAAAACAACAATTTCCAGCCAGTACTCTCAAGAGACTCACTCAGCTGTGTTTAGGATCCATTATCGTATAGACCACTTTAATAAGCATTGGAGATTTGCTCAGGGGTCCTGTTGAAAAATACGGAAATCCCAACCTTGACCTGAACCTGGACCCCATCCTAAACCTGCAGGACATAGGGGTTTGGTGTTTGGTTTTTAACAAGGTCTGAGAAACTCTCAAATATGAAAGCTAAAAGGTGATCTGTTTTCAAGTTGGGAAGGTTGATGCTGGCAGGAAGACAGGGTCTTGGCCAAGGTCATACATCAGGGTGATTGGGCCTTTCCCTGAGGATGGAAGGGGAGAGGTGAGGGACTCCTAGTACCTGGAGGAGGTGGGAGGGGCAAAGGATGGGCTTCACCAGCTTGAATATGGATGGACATGAGCATTCCAGCCTCCAGGGTTGGAGTTGACACCTGACCCTGGGCATCTGTCCCCCTATCGCTCTGTCAGAAAACCTTCCCCACTTTTCTGCAGGCGGGACAGAAGTTCCAACCTGCCTGGTTCAGGACTTGGCATCCATAAGTTCTTTTTGAAGGCTGTGTCAAGCTGTTGGTTGGGACACTGAATTGCTCCAGAGGGAAAAGCCACAGCTACCCAAAGGCTGCCCAGATAGTCAAGTCAGCCTTTCCACCCCCAAAACTCTGGGGCCCCTTCAGCACCAGGCTTCAAGCCCTGGATGCAGACTGCTTTGACAGCAACTGGATGTATGTTTGTATGAATTAAAGGAAATAGTCTGATGGAAGGGAAATGATGTACAACTTATGCCAGAGTGACTAATTGCCACCAATAGAAAGAATGCAAGGGAGGTTGTCACATCTAGGCCAGTGTGGTCAAGATGCTGATGTATCGTCTTCGCTTGATTGAGAATTTCCATTGATTTCCAGTTTCAGAACTCTGGTCCAGTGGTAATGGATAGTTGTGATCTGAAAGAGAAATGCTGGACGTGGAGCTAGACATCCAAGGACTCCCATCCCAGTCTGTCATGTGACATGTACCCTGTGAATGTCACCCACCCTCTCTGAATCTCAACCTCCTTCTCTGGAAAGTATAGTCCACTGGCTCCCCCTCACAGCTTGTTGGGAGCTCGACCTGAGATGCTGTAAGGAGACATTCCTGGCACAGGGGCTTAGGTGACCTTGTCAGTGCTGGATAAACAATTATTTCATATGAGCCTCACAGGAGCTGCACAAACAATTTGCAGAGTGAGTCCTATGGCCTCCCCACCCAGAGATTCTGCACATCAAACCCATTCTTTTTTGAGTAGCATCTGTTAGCAGACATGGTTGTCCTTTCAGTGTGAAGCAAAGGGGTGGAAATGTAGTTGGGTAAATATTTCTCAGTAAAGATGCCTCAGATATGTTAAAATGGAGAGAATGAATATAGAATTATCTTCTTGAGAGTATTCCCCCCAATATTACTGAGATTAAATAGACACAGAGAAATGTGCCCTCCTATGTCCTTGGCTCAATGAGCTCCACTAGCACATAATCAGACATCCACGAAACTCACTCATAGGTCAAGAAGCTTCTAAAGCCGGCATCTCAGAAGCCCCACAGTGCCCTTCCAGTCACTAGCCCCCAACCCTCAGCAAGCATATCCACTATACTGAGTTCTTTTAGCCTTTTTAACTTCATATGAACAAGTCCTATAGTGTTCAGTATCCGGCTTCTTTCCTTTGATGTTGGTGGTTTTAATTCACCTTTCCCTGATCAGTAAGGAGGTTGAGCCTCCTTACATATATACTTACTGGCAGTTTGAATACTCGCTTTGTGAGGTGCCTATTGAAGTTTTTTACCCAAGCAGATGGTCTATGGCAGTGGTTCTCAACCTTCCTAATGCTGTGGCCCTTTGATACAGTTCCTGTAGGTCACAACCCACAGGTTGAGAACTGCTGATCTATGGGGATAGCATCCTTTTTATTGATTTGTAGGAGCTCTTTATATATGATGGATACTCTTTAGGTACTCAGGGCTTTTTGAAGTGTTCCCACTTCTTACTCATTTTACCCAAATACTTGGGGCATTTTGGTCTCAGGGGAGATTCATTGAGTGAGTTAAGAGACTCACATCTCCCCATCTCTCAATAGCAGCTTTGTGCTACCTTTTTCTTCTTCAGAGTGTAGGGTAGCTCCTCTGTATGTAAAGAAGCTGAAGACCTTTGTTTCTGCCCCCCTCCCACCTCGACCTCCTTCTGTGCTCCTTTTGCACTTTTTGGTGACTTACCACCTAGGTTCTATTCCCATGGGCCTTGATCTAGCTTTCAAGAAACAGCTCACTTTTAAGGTGTGTATTGACCATATAGGTCCATTCCCTTTGGTTGCTGGATAGAAGGCAGTTATGGGAGGGTAGGAGTTAGACCTCAGAAAGTAGACAGAGCCCTCCCATACCTGTCCCTATGCCTAGGAGTCCCCCATTACAGCTTTGATCTTCAAGGTCAGCAGCTGTGTTCAATAGGAAGGAGCTATTTTAGTATTTTAACTCCAGGCTTCGGTGCCTCAGTACATACCAGCTGAACATCAGCCATGCTGGTTGATGAGTCCTGACCAGGTCTGTGGTGCCAGACTTATTCTTGTATAGCCTCATCCTTGCCACAAGGAAGAGCACTTGTTGACTCCTCTGGCTCACTTAAATCCTAGAATAGCACCCGTTATGTCCTCAAACCCGATGCTGATCACATGCTCCTATTCACCTGTCAGCAAGTTCACTCACAGGTGCCATCTGGCAAAGTGCCATCAAAGAGTGTTACAGAAGCTTCAAGGGATGAATCTGTAATGGTGGGTTACAGGCACCAGGATCGGTTGATTGAGGGGGTCGGATATGGAGAATCCAGCTGGCTTCAGTGAGCCAGCACCAGGATGAGCTCCTTCCCGTTCTGGGATGTCTCTTCCAGAGATGCATTACTCTTTGCTGCCTAATTGTCCCCAGAGCAGGAAACCAAAAGGTCTTGTAGAAGTTATTGCCCTGACATTTTGACTGAGCCATTTTCCCCTCCAGGTGGGTGACCCAGAGCCTGTGTGCATTGGGCAGAGACCAAAAATAACATTCACTGGTTTTACAGTCATGTCCCCCAAAGCATTTCCTTCTGTACATCCAAGTTCTAAAAGGATATGTTTTAAAGGTTAGGCATCTCCTGCAGCAAGGGCATTTTTTTTGTCTTATTTGAATGAAGAATGTGCTTACAGCTTTCAGTGGGCCTTGGCAGCCTGGGCAAAAGGGAGATTTTATCTATGATGGTCACCATGAGGGTAAACCTTTAAACACTTCCCAACACTTTCTCCTCCCCTCATTTTTTAATGGAATATATGCTCAAGAGGAAAATTCAAATACTACAGATGGTCTGAATGTTCTGCTTAAACGTTCAGCTCTTTATTGCAAGAACACCTATGTTACCAGTCCCATTTTCATGGGTGCATTAGTCAGCATAAGCTAAGTTATGCTAAAGTAACAAGCAGCCCTGAAGTCTCGGTGACTAGCAATTGCAAAGATTTCTTTCATGCTCTGGTTGCTTGCACTCTGGGAATGGGCTATATTCTGGTCCCAGTGGGAAGGTACATGGACCAGAATACAGCTGTCTCTGTAGAGCTTTTTTCCCCACTATTTATCCCAAGACCTCTTTCCCAATAGGGGGCTTATCTGAAAACTCTATTTTTGTAGACCTTTGGCTTGGTGTGTGCTCTGTCCCCTGAATGTCCTGATGTTTGTTCTATAGACTGCTGTTTTCCCCAATGTCAATAGGTGTTGGGACACCAAAGGGTTCCATAGTTAAGTAAGTGTAGTAAACACTAGATGAAATAGGAGTCTTTTCTTCAGGGTCTCCTAGAGACTTTAATACCATGTGCATTGTCAACTTTAAAGAAGGATATAGCCACCTGGGCCAGTGCTTTGTCCTTCTAGATCAGTGTGCATAATTTCAGCTGCACATTAGACTCACTGGGTGAACTTTAAAGAATTCCTGATCCCCAGGTTACACCCAAGATGAATGCCTTAGTCTCCCTGGTGTCAGGACTAAGCACAGGCATTTTTTTAAAGCTCCCCCTACCATGATTCCAGTGGGCAGCCAAGTTTAGGAACCACTTCCAGAAGAACAAGAAATCTTAGAACCTTCCACAGACTTGACCTAGCTGTCAGCACTCTGTGGGGAGGGGTGACTGGGTTGGTTGGTGGCAGTTTCTTGTACTTGCTAAGCAGACAGGCCATAGCCCAAATGTCCAGAAGCATCCAGATGGGCCAGGGAGTATTTCGACCCCAGAGAATGGGAGGATCCAAGGTTCTGATTCTGGCAGAGGCCTCACCCCACTCAGGTGGCAGGCAGCACAGGCAACTCAACATCTCTGTGGGGGTTCAGCAGGTACCAGAAGCCAGACCCCACTGGGCACGTGCTGTGCTATCACCAACTGGCCTGTTTCTGTGGCTTTGCCTTCACTGACATTTTAGCCCCTCTAATAATGTCAGGGGTGACATTCTGTCAGTCTCATCTCCATCCCACTGGGACCCCTGCAACAATGTGTACATCTTCAGACTTGCTGGGTCATAAGATTTCCCTATAGAATTTCTAGATACTGCTGTCCCATGGTCCCCTTTCTAAAGAGTTTGGTTCTGAAGGGGCCCCTTCTGGTCCACGGACCTCAGTTTCCTGTAGGACAGGTTGTCTCATCTCATCTCAAATTCTTCATCCTACAGACCCTTCACTCCACATGTGCTCTGTGCCCAGCACATGCTGGTGTGTGCGGGGAGGACTGTCAAGCCCACCTACACCGACATCCTCTACCTCTCTGACCATGTCCTTTCGTCCTTCCTCCCCTGAAAGAATGAAGAGCTGCCCATCTCCAAGGTGCTGGTGTTAAATCAGCTGTGCCTCTCAGATTCGAAAGCTGTTTTACTGCAGCTTTTCGAATCTTTTGTCACTAACCCTGATGTTGCTGGGGACCTTTTTGTCCGAAGAATATTTGATGTTAAAGACACCAGAGCTCCTAACTGGGGTATTCTCCACAATGCATGCAGAAACCCTAAAAGATTGTTGGAAGAACAGAGAGTGAATCTCTGGGGCATTTTGGGCTACCCCCAAGAATACTCAGATTCCTCTCACTGGTGGACATGAGAAATGAGTGTGGGAAGAATGAGGGAGCTGGTGGAGAAACCGCCCCAGCCGATTCTGCCACAGGTTGGGTCTTGACTCCTCCCTGGGGTGGGACGCAGAGGGATTCGTGACTATAGCATTACTTGGTGGGGCACGGGGCCAGAGAACCATGGTCAGGGTCCCAGCCCGGCGCTTGTACCTCCTCACCCACTGTCTGGCAGGCAGTAACCTGGTGCTTCCCCTGCAGGCAGGGGCGGCCACAGGCCCACCTCTGTGACCCAGTGTGGTGCTGGCAAGAGGCATATGCTCCCTAGATGTCGTACAAGACAGTATCTGGAAAAAGCCCTCAGTGGTCTCCAGGCTGTGGCTCTCTGCATCTATCTTACAGGATTCAACTCAGGTAAACCCCAGGGAAGCAGGGTCAGTCTGCAGACTCCCCTGATGCCAAGACAGGCGCAGTCAGCACAGGTGCAAAGGTGAACAGCTTTACTGCAGCTGCGGAGGAAATAGGAAATTAAGGCTTATGTTTGGGGTTGCGAGATGAAATTGGTTCCCTTTATGCCCTGTGGTGAAAAGGAGACATTTCTGTCATCTCAATTTATAAGAAGCAATCTTAAGGCCCAGGAGAGATAAGTGGAATGATTTCAGAAACCCTCAATTTTGGCAGTTTCGTAAATCCCACAAGTCTGAAATTGCTGCATAGGAACTTTCTGCAAGCTCTATGTTTCTTGGGGCCAGGAGGGCTGGGACAGGACGGGGAGGGAAGGTGTCAGCAGAGTGGTAAGGTACAGAGGCGACTCGGAATGGTAGGCTTGGAGTCTGCCCTTTGTCTCCAAGGCCGCTGGTTCTTGACCTCCAGTGTGTAGCAGGACCCCAGAGGACTGTACTAGAATCATCTAGGCCTAGACAAGAGTTTTGTTTAGTAGGTGCAGGACAGAGACCTATCGGGGAGTGGATTTAAGCAGGCAAGTGACATCATGGTGTCACTTGGTGCAGCCACCTGGGTTCAACCCTGGCTCAAACACCACAGCAGACACTGCAGTGTCCTGGTCAGCCCCTCGCCTGGCCCCTACAGAGCACACTTGCCTGGCTTCTGTTGCCAACACCCCTGTCCCCTTCCCCAAGGTTCTTTCTGGCCCTGGAGCCACTCGGCCTTTGGCAAATAGCAGGCCCCCATGCTGAGGGAATAACTCCCATTCCACAGGGGAAGACACTTGAACTTGGGGGATTCCGTGACATGCCCAAGGTCACACAGCTCTTCCTGACTATTCTGCTTGCATTCTCCCTAAAGCAAAACCTGAGACAAAGGTTCAAGGACAAGAGATACCAGAAACCCCCAACTAGAGAGTGTGGGAAGTGAAGCAGGAAAGAGAAGGAGGCTGATCGAAGGTGTCTTATCAAGCCAGTGGCCTCTGTGGACAAGTGGAGCTCGGTCCTGCTGGACATGTCTGGGGATAATGTAGGGCATGCTCCACCAAAGTCATCCTGCCCTGTGGACCCGTATTCCCAGGCAGTACCAGCCAGTGCTGAGCTGCGGGAGACCTGCTAGGTGGGGCGGCCCGAGCCCTGCAGCTCCCATCCTGTGAGGAGCTGCGTCACTCCTCATCACTCCATCCTTCCAAGCCTCATGAATCTCAGCTCATGCATTTTCATCATGAGAACCTTTCCAGTGATGTAACCCATAGAAGGTCCTTTGGGGAGAGCCAGGCACAGGAGCAGGGCTAAGACTCAGAGAAGTCATCCTTGTCATTTTTGATGTGTATATTTTTAATATTTATTTATTCATTATTTGTTTATTTATTTTTGTGACAGAGTCTCACTTTGTTGCCCTGGGTAGAGCACCGTGGCATCATCTTAGCTCACAGCAACCTCCAACTCTTGGGCTCAGGCAATTTTCTTGCCTCAGCCTCCCCAGTGGCTGGGACTACAGGTCCCACCGCAATGCCCCGCTAGCTTTTCTATGTTTAGTACAGACGGGTCTCACTTTTGCTCAGGCTGGTCTCCAACGCCTGAGCTCAGGTGATCCACCCACCTCAGCCTCCCAGAGCACTAGGATTACAGTTGAGAGCCACCGCGCCCCACTCACTGTTGACATTAATGATCCCTGAGATGCCCTATGAGGAAGCTGAGCTCAGCATCTCTTGTCTTGAGGCAGGGCCGGCGGAAGGCCAAGGCCACCTTCTGGACTCCCGGGGCAGGGGTATCTGCAGGCCCACTGGGCCTCAGTTACAGGGTTGCCTACCAGCGGGGCTCTGTCCCCAACCCAGGCCCACTTTGCAACTAGAGAGGGGCAGAAGGGGCTGGCGCAGGTGCAGAGGCCACGTGCAGGGTGGTTCGCACCGCGGGCCTCCGGATGAGCGCCACACCGGCGGGATGCACCGCGGTTCCGCCTCCCGGCGCACAGCCATCCCCGCGCCGGGCACGGAGGTGGACGCGGGGGCCTGTGAATCACGGCCAGCGGATGGAAGCTTTGTTTGCTTCAGCGAGTCCCCAGACCAGGGGCCGGCCGGAGAGAGGGCTCTTTCCTGAGAGGCTGGACTTTCCCACAGGAACAAAGTGGGGCTTGTTAGCCGGGCATGAATCTTGGCGTGGGGCGGCCCGGGCCAGGCTCGGCGCTGCCAGGCGGCGGCTCAGCGCTATCAGGCGAATCCCGCCGTCCCCACAGCTGGGGCTGACAGCAGGAAGCCCAGGGAGGCTCCGCACAAAGGCAGAAAAATGGGCCACGTTTATTCATTCACTGACCAGCCCGGGCCTGGCTGGCCCGCAGGGCCCTGTCTCCATGGCAACAGGCAGCCGTCGGTGCTCCTGGTTGGCTCCTCCGTGACCACGGCCCCTCCACAGCCACACGCCCCCAACACACAGAGACCAGCGTCATGAAGGCAGAGGCTGCCCAGGGGTGGGTAGGGGGACTGAGCCAAACAGAATCGAGGGCTTGGACACTGCCCATGGTCTGAGCTGAGTTCTGAGGGCAGAGATGAGGCCAGTCTGGGTGAGTGAGGGGAAGGCAACGGGTTCAAATCCGCACACTAGCTAAACACCTACCGTGTGCTGGGACACGGGATGCACACGTGGAGCCAACTGGGGCTGTTCTTGCAGATCCCATTGTAACACAGCTGTTTGTGGGAGCGGGGGAGACTTTCCTTCCGCCCAGGGGAGAGGGGCTCAGACAGGAACTGTCATTACATTGGTCTTTGAAGGATGCATAAGAGTTTGCCAAGTGGGGAAGCAAATGGCGTTCCAGGCAGAAGGACCAGCTTGAGCAAAGGCCCTGGAAGGATGTGATGTGACTAGAGAGTAACTGGAAGTCTCTTCTAACCAGAGTGTGGAAAGATCAGAGCTGAAAATGAAGTGGGGATGGGATGACCCTGCGACGTGACTCAGAGATGCGGGCCATCTGCTCCCCAGCCACTGCCCTGCCAGAATAGGCCCCCAGGGATTACTGTGAGTTGTGAATTTCAGGGAGGACACAAGTTCATATCCATCTATTGCTCTGTAGCTTACAGAGCCCTTTCAGATATTCACAATACCTTACCCTACAGATGAGGACACTGAGCTCCAGAGAGTTGCCCGAGGTCTCTGAGCCATGAAGCAGCCCAGGAGGACAGAATTCAGGGCCACACCACCTCACCTGCCATGAAGGCACAGGCCCCTGGGAGAAGTATTTGCAGCCCCGTAATGCCAGTGCCCCAGTGGACTCTGGGATCCTGGAAAGGGGCAGGGGCCCCGAGGGATGAACAAAGTGACCGCGATCATTCCTGCCCAGTTCTCTGAACTGAGACCACTAAGAAAGAAGGGCCACAAGTGCCCTCTCCTCAGCACAAGCTGCTACACGAAGGGGCTGGACCAACCCCTCCATCCCAGCTCCCGGGAGAGATCGGTCTAAATCACAGGAAACAGAGTCTGGAATATTATAACCATGCAATATTTGGGGAACAGAGGACAGGGACAAGAGGGGCCGTCATGGTGTATGACCCTGACAGCATGATCTTGTCTTTCACTGGCCCACTCTATCTCTCTGGCCCTGGGCCTCTGGACGGAGCTGGTGGGCCAGGTGTGCAGGGTGAGCTTAGGAGCCAGAGTCTGGCAGGAATAGGGGTGCTGTCAGACGCTGCCAGGTGGCTATGGCCCTAGACACTGCCAGTTGGCTATAGCTCTGGACACTGCCAAGGTGGTTAAGGCCCTGGGGTCATTTAGTCTCCACAGCAGCTCCCAGAGGTAGGCTTGCCATCTCTGTATTACAGGCTGAGAGCAGTAGCTCCCCTGGTCATGGAGCCCAGCAGGGCCCTGGCCCTCTGTGCCACATGCCCAGGTGAACAGTTTGCCCCCACAATTGCATGTCCTCACACTCCTGTCCCCACTGACCTCTGAGGGACCTGACCTTTGCATGCCGAAGGGGCCTCTGCCCCACTCTTCAGCTGCTTTGCTCACACCCATTTGCCGACTTCCTTTCTGTTGCTCCTTGGGTGCTGCCCTCAGACACATGACTTTTGCCAACTCGACCTTGGCTTTCAATTCCTTCTGTTCTTTGGGGTTTGACATGGTTGATCCTACTCCTGAAATCTCTCCTGAGTCCCCTTCACCTGGAAGTACTGGACAAGAAAATTTAAAAACAAAGAAAGAAGAGGAAAAATCAACAAATCAAAGAAAGAAAAAGAAAAATAAAGAAAAGAGCATCTGAGATTAGCACCAAATGCCTCTTGAAGGGAGGCCTTGCCCTTCAGCCTCTTCTCAGAGTAATCCTGGCTTTGTGCTAAAGAAGAAATGCCAATAATTATACCTTAAAATTGCTTAAGACAAAAATGGCATAGGAGGGGGTGCCTTCCACTCCTGCACTGGTGACAGGCATGGCTAAGCGATCATAGCACTTCCTGGCTCAGCTTGGCCTTGGCTTCAGAATCCTCTCAACACAGTGATCAGGCAGCAGAGTGGTCCTCCCTGGATGTGACTTTGTGCTTTCCAAAAACCTTGCTCACATGGAGCCTCATTATCACCCTATTTGTCAGAGCAAGTGTAACAATTCTCATTTTACAGATGAGGAGACTGGAGCCCAGAGCGACCTCCTCTGCAACACACAGCAACTTAGTAATAAAGCCAAGGATGAGGATTTAGTCTCCGGTCTGGCTCTGCTCAGGGCATGTTTGAAAGTCCCCATGCAATCAAGGTGGTGGCACTTGAATAGATTTCTCCTCTCTCCCTTTTTTTCTGTCGGGTCCCATTTTCCACTGCTTTGGCCAGGCAATGAGTCCTCTGATGTCATCCGAGGATATGAGGCACTGCTAAATCTGGCCATCCCCTGCAGCACCCAGCCTCACAGATTTTCTGAAGCATAGATGAACGCTGCTGCCACAAATTTGCTCTGACAGCCACTGACAAGGAGAGGCAAGTGAAGTTTGTACAGCCCTGCTGGGCCAGAGGGAGCTGCTCAGGGAAGCCAGTGGGCTGGGGCATCTCCCTGGCAATGAGGGCAGCCCCGGGGTGGGTTCACAGCACTCCCCCCAGCTGGCTGCTGGTTCTGGGGTACAGATGACCCAGCTTTCTGACCTTGAACTTTCCTTTGGCTGCTAAACTGAAGAAAGCCTCATTCTTAGACCCAAATCCTGCTGCGTATCTCTCTCTCTTTCTCTCATTCTTTGCTATCCCTGTCCTCAAACTTTGGGCTCCCCTCTGCAACTCCACACCCAGTGGATGCTGACTCTTTCCCACCTAGCTGCCAGGTCCTGCCCTGCACCTGCACCTAGGTGGCTGCGTTCTTCCACTCACCAGCTGCGATACTCATGAGGGCTGCCTTGCACCTTGGTGGGAATGGTTCACTAGCCTCTAATCCTCTTGACACCCAGTCTCACCTGCCAGGCTTGCCAGACACCTGCAGACAAATAGTTTCCCAGCCACACCTCTCTGCTCTAGCTAGACAGCATGGTGAAGCCCTCATACCCTTCTCTCCTGGATACCATGCACTCTCCAGACACAAATTCACCCAAACATTTTTTTTATCTAGCTCTTTGTTAGAAAGAACCATCTTTGCAGCAACGAATACCTATGTTACCTGCCATGTAAAGTGCTACACGTGGCTGGGTGCAGTGGCTCACACCTGTAATCCTAGCACTCTGGGAGGCTGAGGCAGGAGGATCGCTTGAGCTTAAGAGTTTGAGGTTGCGGTGAGCTACAATGATGTCACAACATTCTACCTAGGATGACAGAGTGAGATTCTGTCTTAAAAAAAAAAAAGTGACACGTGCTTATAATGTGCTCACTTGTCTGAGGCACCAGTAGCTGTTTTGTTTTTTTTTTTATTTTGTATCGGATTCCAGTGAGTGAGTCTGATTTACTACTTTGATTCACATCCTTCTTCCACCTTGACAGTCATGCTAATAACACGAGTTGTCATTATTGAGCACCTGCTACATGCCTGTCACGGTGCTTGGGGTTCTATCCGCATGGGCCCATGGGATCTTTGCAATATTCCTGCAAACTAGGCAGTACAGCCCCCTGTTTTGTAGATGAGAAATCTGAGCTCAGAATGGAATTCTCTTTGCCTCTGGTCGTGTAAACAGAGAGTGGCAGAGTCGTGTTTAGAGACCAGGATTGTCTTATCCAGAAACACACCCTGCCCACTAGGGAATACTTCCTTTCCAGCCAATGAGAGGTAGCTTAAGGACGTCTGCCTTCCAAAATGCTTAGAACTTTGGAACACAGAAGAAAATAATACATGGCCCTGTCCTTGAGAATCGATACCTTATTTGGGAACAAAGCAACTCGTATTGCTAGCCAATATTTATATCAGGAGTTTTATATAAGGAAAAAAGCAAAAACTAGCAAAAGAGGCTTCATTTCACATGTCAATGCTGATAATTTGGTGATGTCTACTTGAGTACTCTGTGGGACAGACATCCAAGGCAGCTATGGATGCAATGGGGGAAAAAATCAGCAATCTATTATTTATGTCTGCATGGGGCACAGGCACGGGTAGTGGAGATACATGTACCACTAAGTTCATTTCTTTGTTTATACACAGAAAACATGACAGTTCATAGTAAGTTCCTAATTATGTAAAGCAGACAAGAGAGGAAAGAGAATGATACTGGTGTGATCGAGAGAGGCTGCCAGAGGAAGGTAAGATATCCATTTAGGGTCACTATATTCCCAGAGTCTAAGGTGTCAGCAAGGCCAGGTTGAATTGTCTAAGATGTGATAAAAAGTTTGATTCTTCTGTGTACCTTAGGTCTTCTTTAAAATGGTTAATTCTGTCAAATTAAGATCTGGAAGGTCCTTTCTGACCCCAATGTTCCTAGATGATGATATCTCTTAAGGGTGAAAGGCTTAATAGTTCTCAGTCTCCCCTCATATACATTAACTCATTTGTACTTTATCATTAGCCTATGATGCAGCTATTTGAAAGATGGGAAAACTGAGGCCCAAAGAGCTTAAATGTATTCTTACCCAATGTCTTCACAGATTTGCAGAAGTGATCTGGATGCAGTTCTCTTAACTCTAATCTTTGTTTAACCTGAAAGTATATTTATGGATTTTCAAATAATTAGGAAATGTCGATCGTGCTTAATTTCAGTGTTTGGCCAGGGTTGAGACCGTTGCTAAAAAGTAAGTTTTCCGACTGTTTTCAGAAACAAATGCTCAGAATGGTTAAGCAACTTGCCAAAAGTTACACAGCCAGGGAATAATGGAGTGAGAATTCTACCCTACAGGCTGATTGTGTGACCCCTGTGTCTACTGTGGTCCCGGTAGTCTCATAAATTATCTCATTTGATCCTCTCGACAACTTTATTATTCTTTTAAAAAAAAACCTGTGGAAACTAATCCAGAAAAGTTAAATAACCAGCCCAAAGGTGCAGAATAAAAATAAAAGGCAGCTAATAATGTTTTGTATCTTGATTATATTTGGATGTGTAAGTGTGCACATTTGTGAAAATCATTCTATGGTTCCTTTAAGATCTGTGCATTTCACTATATGTTGATTTTACCTTTATTTTATTTTATTTTGAGACAGAGCCTCAAGCTGTCCCCCTGGGTAGAGTGCTATGGCATCACAGCTCACAGCAACCTCCAACTCCTGGGCTCAAGCGAGTCTCCTGCCTCCGCCTCCCAAGTAGCTGGGACCACAGGTGCTTGCCACAATGCCCGGCCATTTTTTGGTTGCAGCCGTCATTGTTGTTTGGCGGCCCGGGCTGGGGATTCGAACCCCCAACCCGCCACCTTATGTGTACGTGGCTGGAGCCTTAGTCAATTGAGTCACAGGCGCCGAGCCTGATCTTACCTTTAAATGAGCGTGAATAAGCACTGAACTCTGGCTTAGGACTTTGAGCACAGATGTTGTGGTGCCTACAGCTTATCTGGAAATTCACAGATAAGGGGGACAGATGGATAGAAGGACAGGTGAATCGTTTTGTGATAAAGCTGATAGGTCCGTGGGGGTTCACTGTAGAACTCTATCAGCTTTTCAACAGGTTTGAACATTTTTACATAATAAAATGTTTGTATGGGGGAGGGCATCCAAGCGATTCCACGACACTGAAAGCT
>CAUYQV010085902.1:0-26050 GCA_963574575.1 Galagoides demidoff
GCCTGTGGTCCCAGCTACTTGGGAGGTGGAGGCAGGAGACTCGCTTGAGCCCAGGAGTTGGAGGTTGCTATGAGCTGTGATGCCATGGCACTCTACCCAGGGAGATAGCTTGAGGCTCCGTCTCAAAAAAAAAAAAAAAAATTCAACAAAGTACTTAACCTCTCTGAGCCAGGGTTTGAGCTACACGGTATCAAGCCTAATGTAAAGTCTCAGTCAAGAAAGCCAGGATGCTATGTATATGTTACAAGCCACACAGGAGTTCTCTATGAATAGAGGACTAAGAAGACCAAAGTTTAGTTATTTGTTTTGGCAGAGGGGTCAGTTCTGCCCACAGCTTATGTACAATAGTTTATGCCATAATCTGTGTATGTAGGAACAAGAAAAGCCAAAATGGGTACCATGAAAGTGAGAATCCAACAAGGTCACATGTAAAATGGTCATGTCACATGTTTATTACTCAAAATATTTTAGCATTTTTTGGCTCTTATGGCCATAAAGGAGTTGGGGGGGGGGGGAAGCACTGGTTGGCGATTTGAAACATCATCTCTTTCATCATTCATTTAATGAATAACTGAAGTGGTCCACTAACAGACAGTGATGGTGCAGGGCAAAAGAGACATGGTGTGAAAGGCAAACACCAGAGTCTTTGATTCTAAAAGTTTCCAGGTATCAGGACTCTTACTGCAGAAGAGCACTTGATAAACCAAAAATAAGTCAGTTCTTAGGACTATTACATCTGTTACTAAAATTATTTCGGTTGCTTTATAAAATATAAAAAAAAATACTGTCTAGTATTTTTGATTAATACTAAATTTTGGAATCTCGACTTTTACCAATGCAGGGGGAAAGTTGATCAAATTGAGGTTAACGTAAAAATAAAATTACCTGACAATGTCAAACAGTCCTGGGCACACCAGGTGAGCAGCACAGTTCCTTTGGGGCAAGCTATTTTTACCTAATACAATGCGACATTTGGGAACATTACCACCTAAATTTTATTATATCCATACAGAACGCCTTCTGATGCAGCAGGCAGGTTGCTAATACTGGCTAGGCTCTGGTCACATGAATCTGATACAAAAGACAAAGTCAGAGTGATTCATCCAAGCCTAAGCATCAGCATATCTCCAGCAAGGCCGTTTGAGGCAAACTGATACAGATGCTGAGTGAGTTTCAATTCCAAGATGGACAAAGGCCAGAAGGGCAGCTGCAGTCCAGGAGGTTGGGGCAGCTTCTATCCTTGGGGCAAATCATGCCAGAAGGTGGAACACCACAACTCTCTGGTAGGATCCTGCAACTCACACGATGCAGACACTTCACTTATCAAATAAGCATTGAGCATCTTCTGCATGCCTGTGGCTCTGGGCAGTGACACTGTACATACTCTGTGCCCTCATGGGGTGTGCAGACTAGTGAGGGTAAACAGGAAATAAACAAGGTGGCATATACAGAAGCAAATCAGAAAGGAGTCACGTGTGGAGAAAAACAAAGGAGGCAAGATAGAGAGCACAGAGATGAACCTGCTGTTTTCTACCTGGCTGTGAGGAAAGGTCATTGGTGACTGAAGGAAGTGAGGCAGTGGGCCATGGGGGCTACCTCTGCAGCAGAAGCCCAGCAGAGAGAGCAGCAAGTGAAAGGCTGGTGGCTGCAGGCACCCAGCATGCTTGGTCAACAAGGATCCAATGGACGTAACTGTGTCTCCCCCAACATTTATATGTTGAAATCCCAGAGCCCAGGACCTCAGCAGTGACTGTATTTGGAGACAGGGCTTTCAAGGAGGCAATTAACTTAAAATTGAGGCCGTTAGAGTGGGATTCTAATCCAATGTGACTGATGTCCTTCTAAGAGACACCAGGGATGTGCACAGTAGGACAACCATGTGAAGAGGCTGCAAAAGGGCAGCCATTTATAAACTAAGGAGAGTCCTCAGGAGACACCATCCACTGGTGCCTTGATCTTGGTTTTCTAACCTTCAGACTGTAAGAAATTAAATTTCTGCTGGCATTCTGATGGGTAGTTCTAGCTAACAAGACAAAGTAGGTCTCTGTAGCTGGAGTTAAAGGAGGGAGCAATGGGGAAGAAGGACATAAAGAGAGAGAAGCAGAAGCTGCAGAACCTATAGGCCACGACAATGTCCATGGACTTTCACTCTGAATTAGACGGATGCCACTGATGGACATGCACATAGGAGTGACACACTATGACCAACTTGGGGGAGGATCACCCTGGCACCTTAAAATGCTGGCAGCTGTACTGAATATAGATAAGGTGAGCAGGAGAAAGCACACAGTACCATTTAGGAGGCTATTACACTATTAGAAGAGAGAGATTAATGCACTGGATTACTGTAATGGTGGTAAAGATGGGGAAAAGAAGTAGGGTTCTGGGTATATTTTGGAGGTAGAATCAACAGAATTTGCAGATAGAAGTTTGTCGGTAACTGAATCTTAATGGAATGAACACTTAGTAATCTACTGAGCCAGAGATTTCTGTCACTGGAAGGGTCTCTAAAGGTAACCCATATTTAGAGCCAGGGAACATTTAAACAGCAAAGTCCTGAGTAGGTTTAGCCAAGTATAACCCTTGTGTAAGGCAGATCCATTGCTAAAAAGATATTTGTAGCAAAATAACAATTAGGGAATTCAAATAGTTGGGGGTGAAAGGGGCAAAACCAACAATCTATGCTTCTACCTTTGGAAACTATAAAAAAGGGGAATGCATTAAATTGAAAGTAAACTAAAGTAAAAATAAAAATTAGAGCAGAAATTGATGAAATTAAAAACTAGAAAACTAGAGAAAAATTACTAAAATCAAAAGCTGGTTCTTAGAAAATATCAATAAAAATGATGTATTTCTAGCTTGGCTACATAAGGAAAGAATAGATAAAAGGATAAATTTTTAGCATCAAGAATGAAAGAGGAATCCATATTACAGATTTCATGGGCATGATAAATATTATGAACAACTCCATGTTCACAAATTTGGTAAACAGGATGAAATGGAACAATTCCTCTAAAGGCACAATCTACCAGAATTTACACAAGGGAAACAGATAATCTGAGTAGATCTATTAAAGGATGTGAATCAATAATCAATAACCTTCCAAAATGGAAAGTATCAGGTCCACATAATTTCATTGGTGAGTTCTAGCAAATATTTAAGCCCCAAAATGATAACCAACTTTCTACAATCTGTTCCAGGAAATAAAAGATAGAACTCATTCTATGAAGCCAGCATTACCATGAGACCAAAACCAAGTAAAGACATTACAAGAAAGAAAAAACTACAGACCAACAGCTCTCATGAGCTTAAATGTAAAAATCCTCCACAAAATACTATCAAATAGAATCCAACAAACTATAAAAAGGATTATACACTACAACCAAATGGGATTTCCTCCAGGTCTGCAAGGCTCATTCAACATTGGGAAATCAGTTAATGTGGGCCAGGCATGGTGGCTCATGCTTGTAATCCTAGCACTCTGCGGGGCCAAGGTGGGTGGACTGCTTGAGCTCAAGAATTTGAGATCAGCCTGAGCAAAAGGGAGACACTGTCGCTACTAAAAATAGCAAAATTAGCTGGGCATATGGCAGGCAAATGTAGTTCCAGCTACTTGGGAGACTGAGGCACAGGCCAACATTGTAGTGGGCACCTATAGCCATAGCTACTCAGGAGACTATGGCAATAGGATCACTTGAGCCAAAGAATTTGAGGTTGCTGTGAGCTACAATGATGCCACAGCATTCTACCCAGGGGGACAGAGTGAGACTCGGTCTAAAAACAAACAAACAAACAAACAAACAAAACCCAGTTAATATAATCGTTATATTAATAGGCTAAGGAATAAAAATCATATAATGATATAAATAGATACGAGATAGACAGCAGAAACAGATATCAAATAGCAGAAAGAAAGAGGCTGGCTTGTCACAGAGCAGAAGAAAAATAATGCAATGATATAAATAGATGAAGAAACGGCATTTCACAAAAGCCAATACTAACTCTTAATAAAAACTCTTAGCAAACTAAAAGTTGAGAAGAAATTCCACAACTTGGCAAAAATCCTCAACTTAAAACCTATGACGAACATTATATTTAACAGTAAGAAACTTGACTCTGCCCTTAGGATTGGGATCAAGGCTAGGATGCTTCCTCTCACCATTCCTACTCAACAGCTTACTAGTAGTCCTAACTAGTGCAATAAGACAAGAAAAGGAAATAAAAGGTATATATATAGGGAGGAAGAAATAAAACTGTTCACAGATGAGACGATTGTCTATGTAGAAAGTTCCAAAGAATCAACACAAACCACCCTGGAACTAGAAAGCAATTATAGTAAGGTTACAGGATATTGGCTCATAAATTGTAACAAATGTACTACCCTAACACAAGATGTTAGTAAAGTAATGGGAAAAACTGCATGGGAGAAGGGAAAGAGGAAATACATGGGAACCTTCTGTACTTTCTGCTCAATTTTTCTATAAACATAAAACCATTCTAAAATGTTGAGTATTAATTGAAAGAGAAAAAGGCAAAGAGGTCTGTAACACTTCCTAACTCTAGACAAACATAAGAGAGAGGATTCCCAGAAAACAGGGAACTGTAAGTCTTTGAACTTCTGCACAGCAATATGCACAGCAGTGAGAGCAGGAAAGGGAGAGGCAGTGGCAAACTCCCAGGATAGCACTTGCTGAACTCTACACAGTTAAGGTAAAAAACCACACATTTAAAGGCAGAAGTTTAATCAATTAAGGCAGAAAGGAGGGCTGGCTTGTCACAGAGTAGGTACTCTATACTCAGTAAATCTTTATCTAACTAGCATGGCAAGACATAAAAATGGACACTGTCTACTGAATTTAAAAAACTAGGCTGGAGAAATGATAGGAAGATGTTAACTGGGTCACAAGAGAGAAATCTCAGTAGTTACCCTTGGCTAACATGGTGGGGGGTCCTTTAGTAAGGGTGTCAACCACACGGGAGCCTTCTATGGTTTTCAACTTTATAATTCACACTAAACTTGGGTTTATAATGCGTCAACTGTGTAGAGTTCATTACACAGCTTGGTTTCTTTTTTTTTTTTTTCTTATCTAATCCATCGCTGTTTCAAAGTCCCCTGTGGCTTAGGGTTTAAAAAACAACAAAAGACCACCAACAAAAAAACCTTTAGATAAAGCTAAATAAAAACTTTCTGAACCTAATGCTCCGATTGGGGTGGTACCAAGAGAGACTGAAATATACAGTGTATAACTACCAGTTGGAATCTGCTTTGTATTTCAGACACCGAGCGCAGTACCAAAAGAACACAGGTGAGCAGCCCAGGTGGTGCAAATGCGGAGATTGTGTGCAGCTCTATCCAGCTGTCTGCCAAGGGGCCCACGGAGAATCTGCTCTCCCTTCCTCCCTGGGATGATGGGTCTTTTGAGATAAAACCAAACCCACATTTAACAATGATCTCATCCCGAGGCCTGAAGCATTCCATTCAAATCATTGGCTTTGGAAGTCAGAAATTCTTCCTTCCAGCTCAATTAGTAAATCTAATCACATATATTCACACTCTCAAGGGGTCCCAATTATTTGGCAGTAACAGCTTGGTTATTCACAATCAACAAAATTAATGCCACTGTTTTTAAAACATGCAAAAAAAACTGTACATAAAAACAAGCCTCCAAGCTGTGGGCCTTGGTCACAGAAAGAATAAAAATAAAAGCCAGGAACAAAGTATTTAAATAAATTATTAGACAAAGAATCATTTTTAAAGTCCCAGCAAGGCTGTGCCTTGGGGTCCTTGTTATTCTAAACTGAATCTTTGCTCCCCATCACCTAGAAGGAAAATGTCACTCAAATAAAAAAGGTTCCTTTACACAAAACTGTGTGTTTAAATGGCAACATATAATTTTATTTTGAAAAAATTAGGAGCAATTGCTGCTAAAGCCGTTTCAGGGACAAGGGGAGGGGAGGATCTGTCAGCACTATGGGAACAAAAAATGATGTGCCACCAGGCTTTATTCCAATCATTTGCTTCATAGTTAAGTTTAATTACACATTACACACTGTCCTGTAATTATGTCGCTTGGGAAACTGCCAATTTCCCCCTTGAAATGTTAAAAGTCCCTTAATTTATTTTAAAGACAGCATTGGCTCCGCCAGCACCCCCGCCTTAGTGCACATGGGCTACTTGGTTTCTGATCTCGCTTTCAATGTGGGCTGGTGGGCAGTGAGGGATCCACCTCGGGGTCTGGCCTGTAGTACAGAGGGCTGACTATACTCAGAGCTCCCGGAACACTGGCCCAATGCAGTATACTTATAGTATGATCTGAAGCCTTTATTTATTTATTTTTGCTTTAAAATTCACAGCAGCAGAAACTGAGAAACATGCCTCTTCATCCTCCTCAGTCTCAGGAGTTTGGGGTTAAAGTCCTTTATTCCCATGAAGAGAATAAACCCCCAATACAAGATGAAGTACCTGCCCCTTAGTAGCTTACAGCAAGGATGGAAAGATAACAAGCACCGAGCAAATAGACATGAAACCTCTGGAAGGTCGCGCAGCAATCAAGTGCTACTTTAAGGACTACGAAAGGGAACAGTCAACTAAAGTTGCCTGGAGCCCCTTCTGTGTGATGGCAATGTGTTCAGGACTTCGGCAGTGTCACAGCCATGTACACCATCACTAACAATGGTCACCACTCAAGGGTCTTCAAGAACCCAGCAGATAACTAGAACACAAGGAGTAGCCAGACAGAATAAAAGGAGTCTGGGGCTCTGAGTCAATGGACAACAAGAGTAAACACTAACTCCTAAAAACCCTGGGCTAGTGGAGCAAAACATCCCGCTGGGACTTGTTTGAACTGTAACCACAGCCTCCAGATGAATCCATGAGCCCCTAAATGGCACAAGGTATAATATGGACAGTGAACACATACTCTCTGGACTTAAAATTCAGCTCCAGCATTTCCTTAGCTGTGTGACCCTTGGGCAAGCTACTTAACCTCTCTGTGGGTCAGTTTCTTTATCTGTAAAATGGAAATACTAATAGTGCCAACCTCAGAGGGGTGCTGGGAGAAACTGATGAAAGTGTTCGCCCAATTGTTCCTTCATAGCAAGCTCCAAAGAGGTGTTTGTTATTATAATTACGTTATGTTCTCTGTTTACAGGACAGAGAAGCTGAAGAGTTTCTCCAAAATTGCTTTGAACTTGACAGGGACCCTCATGAACAGAACAGAGAGATCCACAGACTGGAAGAAGGGGAGACAAAGGTTACCTTCCCATGTCTGGGAGCAGTGAAAAGAAGATTACAAGTAAGGTACGTTACTGTACTCAAAATAGACTAAGGGCTCAAAAGATGGCTGCTTTTTTCATACCAGGACATCTTACAGCATTTTCTTGAGGTTTCTGCCTCAAAAACTAGGTCTCTGCTGTCCCGGTCATTAGTTAGGGTTTAAATCAATATTTTTTCCATCTATTTTCAAAAAGTACTGTTTCCTACGTGTATATCATCAAGAGGAAGAACGGATTTTAAGGTTTTTGCTTATTTTTTAATTTCAGATTACTATAAGGGTCCCTACAATTAGGTTACATTCTTTGCATTTGTCGGGTAGAGTCCAAGGTACAGTTGAGTCCTTCACCCAGGGGTGTCATAGACTCTTACATCAAGTCCATTAGGTAAGAGCTCACCAGGCCCCCTCTCTTCTCCTCCCTCCCCCTTTCTTGAATTTAATTGTGTTCTTCTCTCACGTGGGCCTGTAATTGTTATTCTAACAGTATCAACTTAGTATGCAGTACATGGGATGCCTGCTTGTCCATTCTTGAAATATTTTACTTAGAAGAATGTTCTCCAAGTCCACCTTTTTATGGCTGAATAGTATTTTGTGGTATGCATATGCCAAAGGTTATTAATCCATTCATGGGTTAATAGACACTGGGGTTGTTTCCACATCTTGGTGATTGTGAATTGAGCTGCTATAAACATTTGAGGGCAAATGTCCATATGATAAATTATTTTTTGGGGGGGCGGGTAGGTAGATACTTAGTAATGGGATTGCTGGATCAAATGGAAGGTCTACTTTTAGCTCTTTAAGGATTCTCCCTACTTCTTTCCAAAAAAGCTGTATTAGTTTGTGATGCCACCAACAGTGTGTAAGTGTTCCCCTCGCTCCACACCCAGGCCAGCATCTGCAGCTTTGACGCAGGTTACTCTCACTGGAGTTAGGTGATATCTCAAGGTGATTTTGATTTGCATTTCCCTGATGATTAGCGACAATGACATTTCTTCATGTGTCAGTTCTCTGGAAAAAGATTCTGTTCATGTCTCTTGCCCAATGATTTGAAGGTTTTTATATAGTATAAACATAGTTTAAATTTTTCACCTTTTAAAAAATGGCTATAATGAAAGGACTTTGAGAAGTAATTCTTAGGCAGAAATATCCATCTTCACCCATTGTCTCATTTACTTGACATATTATAAATATTTTTATACCAATTTAGTATAATGTATATTTAGATACATACACATGCCCCAGCTCACAACTGCATGAAAGCACTATAAATTAATCATGTAATATTTTTAAAGGCATTTCTATTCCTTTCAGGAAATCCATTTTTTTTTCTAACAGTCACCACTATGCAAAGATTTTCCACCTAGCTGAAATGTTCATCATAAACTATGAAAAGTGCTACAGTAAGAACTGTAGGATATGGCACCAAACGGGATACATTAATTGTGTGATTTTTTTTTTTTTTTTGCACACCAATTATATCTCCACAAAGCTAGGAAAAAGTAAAGGACATGTAAAGAACAAGAAGTTTCCAGGATTTATTTTTTATTTTTTGTCCTAGAAGCTTCAAGATGTTATAAATTCTGTTGGGTTTGGGTAACGGCTTTGTTGGATAAGACTTCATAAATTAGTTGGGTAGCAGCTTAATTAAGAGCATTTTATTTTTTTTTTCAGTTTTTCTTTTTATTAAGAGTATTTTATTTATGACACTGCACCACACCAAATCAAACAGAGCAAAGGAGTCAGGTCTGTTCTGACCCCTACTGACTCCCCACCCGGATGTCTCTCTAAGAAGCAGTGCCACTGTTTAAAATTACTGGGAAAGGAAGCAAGTCCTAAGTGATTTTGAAATAATTAAACAGCAAAATAATTTATAAAATGATAAAAATATTTATCTGCTCAATATGTTGTGAAAAACTACAGAAAAGGTATCAAGCTAAGTTTTTATAACTTAGCTTACATGTCAAAATCCAAAGGAAACAAGGAACTCCCCCCCCTCACCCCCTGTAAAACACACACAACTGCTCTCTTCATTTGCTTGCTTTCCTATTTCTAGTATTTGTGAGCCATACCCTGCCAGTAAATCCACTATGGAAGGCACCAATCAGGGACATAGTAAGTGTTTGAAAATATTTCCTGAAAAAGACCAAGTGCTGTAGCTCACACTGTAACCCTAGCACTTTAGGAGGCCAAGGTGGGAGGACCGCTTGAGGCCAAGAGTTTGAGACCAGCCTGAACAAGAATGAGACCCTGTCTCTACAAAAATAAAAAAATCAGCCAGGTATGGTGGTGCATACTTGTAGCTCCTTGAGAGGCTAAGCTCCTGATTGTTGCAGCCCAGGAGTTACAGGGAGCTATGATGATGCCTGCGAGACACAGCAAAACCCTGTTTCAAAAAATCCCCCAAAAGTCAATGAATGAATGAATGTGGATGTTAAAGGAATTTTTTTCTTCATAAAGTTTAGTTAGATGCTTCTTAGCATCTAAGAAGATGAGTTTTTTTTTTATTTTCTGAGTGTATTTTTTTCCCTTTGAAATTAATGCAAGCAATAATAGAAACATCTCGTTTGCATGCATTTGGCTTTTATTATTACAAATTAAAAGTTTGCCTAAAGTTTTTAAGGGCCTGAGACGCACACGCTTCTGTCTGGCTATAATGCCAAGAAGGGGCCAGACAGTTGACAAAAAGTTCTGAACATATGAATACCTCTGCATGATACTTTTTGTATCTCTAATCTGAAACTAAAGACCACATCTGAAATCTGGAAAGCTTTGCAATGATATCTTCATCAGGCTGTTTATTCCTTGGAATAATATCATCTGGGTGTCAAACCAATATTTGGTAATATGCTATCATGTTGGAAAGAGAAAGCCTTGATTGTCAAAGGATTTACAAAGTAATAAACACAATGGTGACAGTATATGGAAGGTTTGTGATAAAACGGAGAAAAGAATGCAGCTTCTCTTTCTTTCAGGAATGGCCCCTGACTATGCTACATTCAGGAAGACCACACCTGAATATGACACTGCTTGGATGGTCCTGTGGCTTTTCCTTTTCTTCTAATCACTCTCTCTTTTTTTTTTTGAAACAGAGTCTCACTATGTTGCCCTGTGCCATGGCATCACAGCTCACAGCAACCTCAAACTCTTCAGCTTAAGTGATTCTCTTGCCTCAGCCTCCCAAGTAGCTGAGACCACAGGCATCTGCCACAATGCCCAACTATTTTTTGTTGCAGTTGTCATTGTTGTTTAGCTGGCCCAGGCCAGTTTCAAGCCCGTCAGTCTTGGTGTATGTGGCTGGCTCTGTAACCACTGTGCTACGGACTCAGTGCCTTCCCCTCCATGTCAAGAAGGACACCACGGTTGTACACACCACACTCTAAGCCTGGGAGCAGGAGGCTGCAGAACTGGAAAGGACCTGAGATTTGGAGTCCAAAGATGAGGTCAAATTCCACTTGTTCCCTGGCTGTTTGACAGAGCAGAACTCTGCACCTCTCTAAGTCCCAGCTCCTTAATCTATAAAATGGTGATGAACACAATAATCTCCTAAGAGTCTCCTAAAAATCAAGCTACCCTTGGCAATCTGCTTTGTCTATTACCTAATCCACAACAGGTATTCATTTCCTCTGATAAAATAGAAAGATGAATATCATCATCAAGAATTACGTTAGCCCAAAACCGTCCTTTCCGTTAGTTGTAGCTTTTTTCTTAAGTCTGATCTGTTATCCCAGTTCCACCTCGGACCTGGCTGTCACGTGTTTGAGCGCTTCAGGTTTCCTGGCCATTACTTCCTACTTTGTGGCTGAATTTGGTTCCTATATGGTCTCCAGTAAGGTCTTGAGACAAACGAAAATTAAGTCATTTGGGTTTCTCAGTAGGGAATAATTAACACAGACCCTAGGTCCAAAGGTTTTATTTCCAATGAGATACTACGCTTCCCTCTTCCAAGGCACTAAGCGTTGTCACTCTAGGGAGGAAATGCAGGATAGAAACAAAATACACAACAGGCTCAGCTCCATACTGTCCTATTACCCTGTCTCTACAATAGTGACATGGGGGTGGTGAGATTGAGCCAAGCACTGCCCTCCACCAGTCTCCGTGGAGAAAGGGCCTTGTACCACTCCTGTGGTGGGGAAGGAGGGGGAATGGAGCATCCCCAGAAAAGGAGAAGTGATTAAGCCAAAGCGAGTAAGACTCAGGAGTCTAAAATTATGCTAAACCTCCGGATATTACTCCACGCACAGTGGGGTGCTCAGATTTGCGATTCCTCCTCGTGTTCTGTGCCCATCCAAGTGTGGGGCGATTCAATCACAGCCACTGCCTTTATTACTACACAGTTATGAAAGTTTACTCGAATATGTCAGGAGAAACCAGGCCATCTATCACAGAATTCATGTGGCAAAAATAGACGATTATAACTAAGGAACAAAGGTCATGATCCTCAGGTGATGAAAATGAAACAGTTGGTCACTGGCAAGAGGCTGTTTAAACAAACTCATAGTCTTTACTTACATAATTAGGAAGAAATTATTAAAAGCCAGGGTGTGCTAAGCCCTGTGCCAATGGCTAGAATATAAATGATCCTTGGTGCCTGTTCACAAAGAGTTTACAATCAATTAGGGAAGAGGGTAAATACATTTAAAGTTATAAAATATTCTAGTAATTAGACTATAAGCGTAATTAGACTACAAGAGAGTGTATGGAGTCAGCCAGGCAGACGCTCGAGAAGTCCTCAGAGAGAAGATGGCCTTTGCCATGGGGGCTGCCCAATAGCCAGACGGCAGGACGGGCACTCAGGCAAAAGCAGGCATGGGAGCAAAGTCACAATGTGGGGACATCTTGTGGTCCATCATTTTGTATGGACCACAGCAATGGGAGGGTGGAGAAGAGAGAAAGGAAAGTGGGTAGCAAGACATCAAGGTCCAGAAAGATGCATTGGGCCAGGGGTAGTCCCGGTACAAATTTCTACATTTGAACTACGTGTAGAAAGATCCTTCTAGTCAGCAGGGGAAGTGGATTACAAGGTGCCAGGTTTTAGCAGGGTGGCCATTAAAACAATATTGCAGCCATACAGATGAATGAACTGGAGGGAATAGGAAGTGCTCAAGGAGGTGGAATACAGAGAATGTGGCGTCTTCATGGGCCTGGGCCCTGCCACCCAGATCTCACTGCTGCCACCACACAGGCCCTCCTGGACAGACTACAGGCCCACGTAAGTCTGGAAGCTCTGGAAGTCTGCCCGTCACAGACCTGGCCGTCTATTTAATGATACTACATCCACTATCCTGTCAAATCAGACATCCCTTCTTCCTTGGAGAGGGTCTGATTTATTTTAGTTCCAAAATAACCCCTACTTCTCCTGCTTCTCTCCATTGCTCCTCCCACTGCTCTAGTTCAGGTATTTCCATTTCTCTATAATTTCCCAAATTTTATTTTTGCTTCTAGCCTTGATTTCTCACATTGGCTTATTAGTGGGAGAGCGATTTTTCTCAAATTAATTTTCATCATCTTTACTTAAAAGACTTCAAAAACTCTGCACTGTCTTTATGTCTAAACGAACCCTTGAAAATGGCTTACATGTCCCTAATGAACTAGCCCACATCGGCCTCTCTCAAGCGATAGTGTCTCTGTCACTCCCCCGCTCAGCGCTCCCGTAACAGTCGGGCTCCCTGAACAAAGCGCACACAACTGTCCTGCTTTTGCTTGTGGCGAGGCGTCCTCTGTGTGGGGTCCCTCCTCACATCCTTCCCTTCACCTCGTCACTAGTGCTATCAATACTCTGAGCTCAGTTGCCACTTCCTTAGGTGCTTTCCTGACCCCATCTGCGGTGGCACTCTCTTTCTGGTCAGCCAATATTCCGTCCCCAGTCGAGACACTCGCCAAGTGATGTGGAAACCGCCTGGTATCTGTCCCTTCATCTCCACCCCTCACTACCACCCACACCTTCCCTTCCACATAGTGAACTCCCAGTGAACCCCAAGTACCCTTTTCCCTGGGGACCCCCATCCCCTGGCCCACTGTGGACATTTTGTGGTCTTTCAGGAAGCATGTGCAGCCTGTGTGACTGGGAAGCAAAGGCACAGACGTCCTGGGGATCACACACTGGACGGGCAGGCAGAAGATGAAAAGCCAGCTGGGCCGAGACCTACGGCACCGGCCGCAGGAAAAGAGACAGGTCTGGCCACTGGAAACAGTGTCAGGTGTCCAGGGCAGGGGAAATGAGATGAAAAATGAAGCGAATGGCCCACATTTGGCAGAACAGCTTCCAGAAAGTGATGAGTACAAATCTTGGTGGAGGGTGTCGTAAATGGGGCAGCAAGTGAGTGAGAATGCAGGTCAGTGAGAAGGCAGGTGACAGGATGACTCGGAATGCGAGGGGAGCACGGTACCTGGGGACAGGGCAGCATCAAGGGCACAGAGTGAATATTTACGTGTGCAAGTGTGTGCATATGTGGGTGTGTGAAAGACAGACACAGACAGAGAGAACACCTTGAAGAAAGCTCTCAACTATAAATCTGACTGGCGAAGATAGTGAATGTTCAGGTATAAAATAAGCATTTATCAAATGAAAGATATAGGTATAAATGAAGAACTGCACTCATATGGGAGATTCATATCATCAATAAAAGCAAATTTTATCAAAACTTTAAAAAAAAAGTGATCCTCTCTTTATGTTTCGGAAGAGACCATTCAGCCCAGGGATCTAACTTTAATGAGCTGTCCAGGCTCACTACGGTCCCTGTGGAGCACTACTGGACTATCACTGAGATTTCTACTTTCATACTCACCCCAAAACTTCCTTGCAGAAAGCCTCAGACTTCACATATAATCCACTAACCCTATCCATTCAAGGGAACGGCTTTAGCATTCTATCTAGTAAATGCCCCAAAGTCAAATGAGACCCAGGAACAAAATCAGGGATAAAGACATCAGAGATAGAACGTCTAACCAACAATGCAAAGTGCATGTGGACACAAGAAAGCCAGTCATCTTTACGGATAGGATTGTTGTTTAAGTCCCTATCAGATAGAAAGTTCTGTCAGGTTGCCATGGTAGTAATTTCACTTACAGTGTTTAGAGGGGAAAGCAAGCCTAAAACATTAAATTACTTTTCATGAGACATATGCTTCTTATGCAATTAACAATACATTCAGCATCAATAAGCTCTAATTTTAGAAACGTTCATCGGCAAACATTCATCAGTTAATGGTAAATTCAGTTTCTACTCAGCTTCTACTTTTCACACTCAACTCTCAACGGTTATCTCAAAAATGTTAATTTACTTACTAGGAACACAGATTACATTCCTTGGAAACATTTGTGCATCAAACATATACACATATAAGTTAAATCAAAGTTGTATGAAAAAATAATTTTCTTTTTTTTTTTAACTTTTTATTTATCTTTTTGTTGTTTTTGTTGTTTGTTTGTTTTTGCAGTTTTTGGCCAGGGCTGGGTTTGAATCTGCCACCTCCGGCATATGGGACTGGCGCCCTACCCTTTTGAGCCACAGGTGCCACGCAAAAAAATAATTTTCTTATAGTAGACTGTCTTTCTGACCAAACACCTGATCCCAAACCTTTTAGAGATAATACCATAAAATCCTCTGTAAAATCAAATTACAAATAATATTTTAGAATAGGTCAAAGCTTCCCAAGTTGCATATGTAGAAAATCACATAACTTTAAAACATATTGCCTAGAAAGAACTCAGAAATCTGGCATGGCTTTATTCAAGGGGCCAGTGCTGGGTGGTACATTCTTCAGTGTGTAGACAGATTATGGGTCTGGCCAGTAAGTTATCACTGTGACCACCACAGAAACACGCCTGCACATTTCCAAATGGCCTCTAGGGGAATGATTACTGTCCCAGCTGAGAATCAGCAAGACTCTTTGTTTACTTGAGCCCAGACAAAAGGAACTTTCCACATTTAGATTACTAGATTTTGACAGTGCCCAGGTTTGAACCCGGGTCTCGAGGAAGCCAGTGCCACCGAGAATCCAGCAGAGAATGTCAGAGTAATACACAAGCTCTATCAAACTAAGTTCAGCCTCACTCTTCCTGCTTCAGGTAGGAAGCTCGTCACATCTTTCCGAAGCTTAGGCATAATCATTACTTTGCCTGCTGACAATACCCTGAGGTCTCAGCCTGGGGTCTATGTCATGCTGACTGAATGAATCCAGGCCCTTCTCTCTGCAGACGGGGATCGGTATCAGCACGAATCAAGGGCTCCAACCAGACACCCCTGATGGGATGAGCCCTCTGCGTCACTTCACCTTAGCCCCATTCCTTCCCACTCTGTCCTCTCCTTATGGGCACCATGCCATCAGCAGGGGGCATCTTCTATTTCAGAGAGGAAAGACAGGCCTCCCCTTCCTTCTGCCCCACTCACAAACTATCTAATTTGACAAGTCTATTGTAAAATGAGAGAGTGCATTTGTTTCCCCCCCTCCAACTCTCCCATTTTCTCTTCCTTTTTGCATATCTTACTGAATCTCCAGCACCAGACTGAACAGAAGCAGGACACCAGAGAGAATCCCAGGCCTCTTGCCAACTTTGAAAATACATCTAACAGGGTCTCCACTGAATATGAGATTGTGCAGCTATGGGATAGATAGTCCATTTCTGTCCTTTGCTATCTAAGCTTCAGGTTTTGTCATAACTCAACATGAAACTATATTAAATGGTTTTCTAGTATCTATAATATTTTTTAAAATGTCATCATGTAGGCTCGGCGCCTGTGGCTCAATCGGCTAAGGTGCCAGCCACGTACACCTAAGGTGGCGGGTTCGAATCCCTAGCCTGGGCCCACCAAACGACAATGATGGCTGCAACCAAAAAATGGCCAGGCGTTGTGGTGGGCGCCTGTGGTCCCAGCTACTTGGGAGGCAGAGGCAGGAGACTTGCTTGAGCCTAGGAGTTGGAGGTTGCTATGAGCTGTGATGCCGTGGCCCTCTACCCAGGGGGACAGCTTGAGGCTCCGTCTCAAAAAAAAAAAAAAGTCATCATGTAAAAAAAATTTTAAAAGTTAAAAATCCCCATTTCAGTCCCCCAACTGATTTCACTTAATGTTGATTTATCTTTTTTTAAGTTTACTGAGAAAACCTAAGAACTGGAGTCACTCATCTGTAGCAGACCACATAGCTCATGGCAAGGAGAAGGGACAGCTAAGCTTGGAACACTCAGTAATCATAGGAAACACCTTGGTGATAAGGCCACGGGGGAGGGATTCAGCTCCGCTAACACGAGAGCTCAAGAGCTGAGGACAGCAGTGATTGGCAGTCTTTACACCTGTGGTGCAAGAACCACGGGATTATGTCTCTGTAAGCAGGTGCAAGAGAAGGCAGCCAGGGAGCGTATCGACCATCTTTCACAGACCCGTCACTTGGACTCTTTTACTTCTCTGGCCCGCAGAACTCCTGCATGGCGTCTCTCTACAAAAGACTGCTAAGATTCACTCTCTTGCTAAGACTGCTTCTCTCCCTCAAAGACTGTTTCTCTTTCTCCCTTCTGCTAAGGTAAAAAGCCCTCAGGCACCTAAGGGTAACTTCTTAGCTGGAGAGCACAGCAGTCCGCGTCCAGAACATAGCTAGGTAAGCCGGGGCTGGAGACCTGGTCAGTCCCGGGCCCCAACACTCATCTAGAGATAATCCCCCTGTTTTTGCAAGTTTGGAATTAAAATTCAGTAAGAAAATATTTATCTGAAAAGGGCTTGCAGGCTTACCCGGATGTACGCATCCTGGTGGTGCTTAGCAAAGTACAGCATGTTGTCCAGAGCCAGCATCCCAGGGGGCGTCTGTGTGAAGTCCATGGCCGGGTTGACATGATTCTGTGATGAAACAAAATATTTGGTAAGGTTAGTTCTTCAGAGATTTCATCGACCACCAGGGCTCTAGTTTCTCTCCTCGAGAATGATGACCCACAAGGCCAGTTCCAAATATCTCCACGTGAACCTGCTGGTGGGGGAGGGAGTAGTTTCTTTCTATAGCTCTTCAGATTCAGTAAAACCAGCTGTTGTACCTGGGACTAGAAAACACAGATGAAGATCAAAATATGGAAATGTTCTTAGGCATGTAACATTGTGAAGGAAAGAAAATGATACAAAATTTATTTCTGGTGGCTGCTCTAAAGTGAAACTGACAGCGTTGGAGAGAAAGACATAGAATGAAGCCAAATCTCTGCCCTTTAACTCATAAAGTGACTCCCAAGAAACCATCACCTACCCACACCTCAACCCCCTTATCATGTGTGGACAGGCTTCATGAACTGTCCAGGATAACATGGCCCACAGGCCTCTGAGTACAGGCATGGATAACATTCAGGTGTCCAGGCCGACTCCCAGAAAGAGTGTCTGGCCTTGTGGTCCTAACACTGAGAACCCTGAAGATGAAAGAATAATTACAAATATGCTGAGCCAGGGAACAGGCCTGACTCATCTCAATTCTCCATGTGCTTGAAATCACCTGGGAAATGCACAAGACTCTTATTTAGACCATTTTACTCTTTAGGCCATTCTCCACTATTTATCACTGATAATTTCGAACTGTCCTAAAAATTCAGATCTAAACGGTGAGTGATTTAAGGGAAAGCAATCCCCCCCTGCCAAGTTTAAATAGATGAAAAAGAAGTGTTAAAGACATATTAAAGAAAACTGCTTTGGCCTCAGGATCCAGCCCATTTGCATGAAATGATATATTTTCACTTTGTCCCTTAATACTTTAAAGAGCTTGAATTTCTATTCTGCCAGGGAAATTTTGGTTAAGGGCACTTTTTTCTAATTTCAGTACAGGAAGGCCTTTTCACTCGTTCAAGGTTCAAACAACTCACACTTTTCCACATCATTCAGGAAGACAGCTAAACTCTCTTCCATGTAGATTAGAAATTTCATTTATAAGCTAATGAACAACACCTACAACACCTACGACAACAGTGCTGCCTACTAGCCACAGTTCCACAGTTTTGTTTTATTTATTTTTACCTCTTAATTTTTTTATTAAATAAAACTGTGTACATTAATGTATTTATGGGGTACAATGTACTGATTTCATATGTAATTTGGAATGCTTACATCAAACTGGTTAACAGAGAGTATCCTGGTCCATGGCAATAGGTCATGTCAGTGCAAGGATTTGAATATTTTATTTTAGCGTCTTATCCTGATTCATTTATTAAAATGTTAGAGAGTTTTTAAAATACCAAAGTACTGCTACCAAAGACAAGAAAGATAAATCTCATAAAATAAATATAACTGTATGATAACAAAAATAAAAATCTTTTGGCATGTCAAATGCAGTGGGGTCCAGTCTTAACTGGAAATAATGATCACATATTCAGTCTAACAAGTAACTGTTATTTAAGATTTTATAATATTTTTAGTTATTTAGCAAAGAATAATAAAATGTAGATTGATTAGTTTGACTTCTATACATTAGATTTTCAGAATGCAACCACAATACATCCTCTTTGGAAAGATATATGGAGAATCCTCAAAGAACTCAAATTAGATTTCCCTAGGGCAGCAGCACCTGTGGCTCAAAGGAGTAGAGTGCCGGCCCCATACCCCGGAGGTGGCAGGTTCAAAGCCAGCCCCAGCCAAAAAAACTCAGATTTCCCATTTGATCCCACAATCCCATTATTAGACATCTATCCAGAAGAAAAAACATCATTTTATCATAAGGACATGTGCACTAGACTGTTTATCACAGCTCTACTTATAATCACCAAGATGTGGAAACAACCTAAATGCCCATCAACTCAGGAATGGATTAACAAACTGTGGTATATGAATACCATGGAATACTATTCAGCCATAAAAAGATGGAGATTTTACATCTTTTGTATAAGCCTGGATGGAGCTGAAATGCATTCTTCTTGATAAAGTATTCCAAGAATGGAAAAGCAAATATCCACTTTACTCAGTACTAATATGAAGGCAGTAGATGATCTAATACACACCCACAGAAGAGAAAAACTCAGTGCAATTGAAGTTAGGGGAGGGGAAAGGAAGGAGGAGGCGAGAGAGAAGGAGGGAGGGGGATTAGTGTCCCCACTTAATGGGCACAAGGAAGGGTATATGGTATACCTCGTGGGTGCAGGACACAACAAGGGGACTCTACCTAACAAATGCCAACACTGTAATCTCATTGTACCCTCACATAAACCTGAAATTTAAAAAAAATGAATAATGGCTGAGTACTTTCAGAGTGTTATTATGATTTTACACTTTGCATGTATGAACTCTCTTCTGTGGTGGGTACAGTTGTTATTTCATTTACACTGTTGGGAAAACTGTGGCTTAGATGAGTGAGAAGCTTGACCAGGACCTCACATCTTGGTTTTGGCAGAGCAGACAATGACTTCTTAGACAATATGTCTCAACAATCCTTTGTTCCTATTTTTTACTTACCACCATGTTCAAAGTTGAGTGCATTTATTTTAGTACTTCTAGCATTTAGACTTTGCACAAAGACTGAGAAAAGTTTATGTGAAAAAATGTAGGCTAATCAATATTAACTGCTAAGCAGCATGGGCCAGCCAACGAACGAGGGTGTGCCACATGTAACAGAGGAAACGTGACATTTATTTCAGTCCTATTTCTAGTGTTGGTCTATGAATTTCAAAAATAAATACATTAAAAGAGGAAATCCAGTAAAAAAAAAAAATTCTCTGATTTTAATTCCAGCAACTCCCCAAAGCTATGTGTTAAGAGAAGTGGACCAGTAAGAAGACCATAACCATGGCTGAAGACTTACCAGTCTTACTTGATTTTGCACCAGGAGCCCACTGAAATGTCCTTCCATTAATCACACCCCTCCCTCAAGCACACATTCAATGTATCAATTAGGGTATTGCTGTTTTATATTCTGGGAAGCCAAGGTGGGGGGATCTCTTTAGCTCAGGAGTTTGAGACAAGCCTGAGCAAGAGTGAGACTCCCATCTCTACTAAAAATGGAAAAATTAGGTGGTGCTGTGGTAGGCACCTGTAATCCCAGCTATTTGGGAGGCTGAGGCAAGAGGATCGCTTGAGGTTGCTATGAGCTAGACTGGCCCCGGCACTCTAGCCTGAGCAATAGAGTCAGACTCTGTCTCCAAAAAAAAAAAAATCCTTGCAGTTTAGGAAAAAATGTAATTTATTTTTAAGATTCTTTTAAAGAATAATATAACTGATTAACAAATACTCACAACAAAACAGTGTCTATTATGTACCAGGGATTGTGTCAAGCATCTTGCACATGGAGCTCTTAATCCTCATAAAACCCTCACCAGTTAGACTATAGTTATCCTCTTTGGGCAAGAAGGAAACTGAGTCATGACAATTTGGGTAGCCAGTATATATAGCAGAGCCAGAATGTGAACTGGGTTGATCAACCACCTGACAGTGCCGAGAATTCCACAAAGACGTCCCCAGTTGTTGTATTTCTCCTCAGTCAACACTACTCCCTCAGGCAGAGTGGGCCTAAAATCATCCTTTTTAATAAAAGCTGTAATTTCCCCACCCCTCCCAGACATTATCATGGAACAAAACCTCTCTCATGTTCAATAAACCATGTCCTAATTGTCTCAGACAAATAAGCTCTTACTAAGCAAAAGCCAGTTAGAAAATTGCCTTTGATTTTCAATGACTTGCTCTAAATTATGAAGCATCACTAGATTTTAGATGAAAAAAATTATTTTGTAGTTGGAAGTAAACTGTACTTTTATTTTTTTCTTTTTCTCTAACTCCAGATATCATTTTTCCAGCCTCCCTCTCCTTGCAATGATTTTCTTTTTTTTTTTTCTTTTTTTGGTATAATAGCCAGTGAAATAACTTTACAAGCAGAGATTCTGATAACAGGAAAAGGAAAAGAATTACACGCCAAAGCATTTTAAAAGCTTCCTGTACTGTGACAAAAATACTCTGAGAGCTGGAAAAGGCCAGCAGCTCCCCAACTTCTTTCTTATTTATGAGATGCTCTGGATATAGATTTATTTTCTTTTCTTGTTCCGTGTTATTTTTTTCCACCTGTCTTGAAATGGAAGCTGCAGGAGCTTTGATGAATGGCTTGAAATTTCCCCTTGTTTTACTGTCAAGCCCAGGTACCTCTGTACATCCTCCCGAAATGCCATTTGTTAGTGCCTGCGGAAGGGCTGCCCCGTGAATCACAGCAGACATCTCTCAGCCCCGAGGGACAGGGTGAGTCGCTGCTTCCCTTTCCAAAACACAAGTTGGGTTCTAAAGTTTGGGGATGTGGTACTAGCCAGCAGAAGATACCATGAGTTACTCTGTAGTGAGCACCGTATGCGCAGTTCAGGTGTCTACTCTGAGCATCTAATTCCCGAAGATTTAGTTTCTCCTCTGTTACGGACATGCTAGTCTTTCAGATGGATTATCTCAATCACACATCCAAGGGAAGGTGTAAGCTCCAAGACAGAAAATTTCTAAACTTGTTTTGGGCCCAAATACCAAGGCCTTTGGAGAGCTGCAGTGGCCTGGTGCCCTTATTTTATGGATGCAAAAAGTGAGTCCCTGGTGAACAATGGTGCTCAAACTCCAGCAGGCCCGCAAATCTCCAGAAGGGCTGTTAAAGCACCAATTATTGGATCCTGCATGTCTGAGTGAGGGAGTGGGATGGGATCCAAGACTATGCATCTCTAATAAACTCCCAGGAGATACTGATGCTGCTAGTTTGAGGACCACACTTTGAGACCCACTGGTGGACAGAATGACTTATCCCAAATAACACAGGTATCATCAAAAGAGGATCTAGAATCCAGACACCCCAAATCCTTGAATCCTATGCAGCGGCTATCCCATCATACTGGTTCCAAGGTGCAAATGCATTTTGATATACTTGCTGTTCACCTGCTCTAGGGAGCAGGACTCATCAGTGAAACAAACGCCTTTATTCAGAAAAGGGAATTACAATTTAGAAGCGTCTCACTTCTCTTATTGCTCAAATTTCTGACTAAAATATACTGTATTAGCACCTCCGCAGGGAAGTAGGAAACTGTAATCAATCAATATTTTTGCTCTTGAATGCTTCCTGGTTGGGGAAATAGTACTGGCACTAGGGTGGATGATTTTTAAATGATCTGTATTTTTCAATTACCAATGCCATGTGAGTCCTTCATTAGTGTGGAAAATAAAGAGATGATTATAATAATGCTTGCCAGATGGCATATTGTGGGGAAAGCCTTTGAGGATTTAGGAGTTAATATTTGTGCTATATGAGCGCTTGCATTTGCTGAACAAATACAGCATTAAAAGCAACCTTTAAAACAAATCACAAGGAGTGAATTTTCTTTAGTCTATGAAAAACCCCCTTCAAGGATATTTCTTGAGGCTGGTGGGTTACGGTCAGGTTGTCTGCAGGGCAGAGGAGCCATCCAGGAAGTCTGCCTCCCACTCAGGACAAACGCGTGTATGAGGTTTCAACAAGTACCCTACAACAACAGTGCTTGGGTGCTCCTGAAAGTGTCCTGGGGATCTCTGAAAGTCCTGATATCCAGGCTACACCCCAAATTGGTTCAACGAGAAGTTTTGTGGTTGGGATCCAAACAATTATTTAATAGATTTTTTTTTTTTTTGCAGTTTTTGGACAGAGCTGGATTTGAACCCACCACCTCCAGCATATGGGGCCAGTGCACTACTCCTTTGAGCCACAGGCACCACCTTTTAATAGATTTTTTTAAGCTCCCCAAATGATTGCAATGTCCAGCCAAGGTTGAGAACTGCTTTTCCAAACTAATGGTTCTCAAACTTGAGCAAGCATCAGAATCACCAGAGGGCCTGTTTAAAACCAGGTTACTGGGCTCCACCCCCAGAGCTTCTGATTCAGTAGGTCTGGGATGGAGCCCAGAATTATCTACTCCTGATCTCTGAACCATAAGAATCATTGTTCCAAAGCCACAGTAACCTAATGCAGGAGCACGCCAGGGATCGATACCCACCTGCTGCCGGAGTCACTTGACTCCCCTGTACTAGTGTTAGGTTAGGCAGTGACCTTTCTCGAATGACTGCTTTAGGTAGAATATACATTCTCTGAGCTGACATAGGTAGTTCTGACCTGGCTGCTTACATTCCTGCATAATGAAGCTCTTGAAAGCCTCTGAATTTGGAAACCCCGACACAGATTGGTGTCCCAAAAGTCCTTACAAGTCGCCTCTAGGAAACTTCAGATTCTGCCTTGGTTCCTCACCATTAAATTTGATAAAAATCAATAGATTGGATGAAAACAGAGAAGATGGTCTATCAAATATGGCTTAAGACAGAAAGGCAGCAAATATACTGAAAGGCAGAAAAACAACTGTGCCCACCTATTGGCACTGGTATTGGCAGACGTCACGCCAGGCGCTGTAATGCACGAACTTAGTTCATCTTCCCAGCTACCGGGTGAGGCAAATAACCAGGTAAATGTTACTGTTCTCATCCTATGATACAGTCACAACTTACAACTTGTGCTAGAATCACGGCTAGTAAGAGGCAGAGTCACCACTTCAATTCCGTAGCTTTTTTCCTACTTGGGCTCAAAAGGTCTTTGGTGACTAGGAATACAGGCTCCATCAAGAAGGAATTTAATCAGAGAAATGTAAAGTCTTGTAAAAAGAATTTTAAAAATTCAAGCACACATCTACCGAGTAAGGACAATGTGGTTTAGGAATAATTCATGGGAGCCTAGCTCCTCATCATTAAAATTCCGAGGCTTTATGGTAAGACACAAAGAATCCCCATGAGAGAAACACCCAGGAAGATTGGAAGGATTCAGGATAATAGACTCTAAGCCACCTGGATTCCTTCCCCACTGAACCTCCCTCTCTCACACACATTCTCTTCTCTTTGCCTGGCCTCCCTGACACCTCTGCTAGTGTCTGGAATTCCACCCACCTACCTGCTTCTTCCTGGCCCTCAACCCCGGCTCTGTTTCTCCTGGCTGGGCAATCCCACAGCTGTACCCAGGGTGGATAGCCCTACTTCCACTGGGTTCTAAGATCATCTCCTACTGTCACTAAGGGAACTTCCTCCCTGAAAATGTCCTGAAACCAAAGAAAGTCCATGGCTATTCATATTATTAACATATCAGAGTTAGATCTGGCAATAAGTACAAGAGGAGTCAATTTCATGTGGTAGCCAGAAGGCTCTGATGTGTCAGCTTTCATCAACAGGAGCACAAGACGAAGAATGGAGGAGGTTCCACCAGACTGGGCCGGGCTCAGGTCCCATCTGGACACAGCACACAGCCAGGATGCCATCCTCTGAAAGCCAACCTCTGACATACAAGAAATCGTGCATACCAGACTGACCAAGCAGAAGCAGAAATATCAGAACAGAGAGACATGTCAGAAAAGTTGGGGACATTTAGCCCTAGTATGTGTGGAGTGCAGAAGTGGGATGGGGACTGTGTCTTTAGGCATTTGAAGAGCTACTGATGGTACTCTGTGCCACTACAGAAAGCAGGATTAGCAGAGACGGTTCTGTCCTTAAAAACACTGCAGCAGGGACCAGATGCTTAGAGAAGGACAGAGCAAATGACCACTTGCAACCCCTAGCTCCTTCTCCTTATCACGGAATTTCCAATGCCTCCTATTACGGAAAGCACCATGCAGGACAGAAATGACACATCTCTTCCAGAGGTGAATTTAAAACAAAAACAGCACCTGTCCTTAAGAAACTAGTATCTCTGAAGTGAGTTATTAAAAGCCTTCACAATACAGCAAGATACACATTCTTATAAATAACTTCACATGTGCACTCAATGAAAAAAAAAACACATTAAAAATTCTAGATTTGGCGGCAGTGCTCGTAGCTCAGTGGGTAGGGTGCTGGCCACATACACTGAGGCTGGAGGGTTTGAACCCTGCCCCGGGCCAGCTAAACAAGAACAACGGCAACAAAAAAATAGCCAGGTGTTGTGGCGGGAGCCTGTAGTCCCAGCTACTTGAGAGGCAGAGGCAAGAGAATTATTTAAGCCCAAGATTTGAGGTTACTGTGAGTTATGATGCCACGGCACTCTACTAAGGGCAACAGCTTGAGACTCTGTCTCAAAAAAAAAAAAAATACTAGATTTAAGGCCAACTTCTTTAGTTAAAAAATAATAACCCTTTTTAAATTACTTTCAAAAAGTTGGTAGAGGCCATGCACTGCCATGTATGCGATTTATGAAAATGTGGGTTGATTCTCACTTCATTATCTTGAAGCAGCAGGATTGAGGCTTCCTGAATAAAAGGATACACTGGAGCACAGTTTATTTCGTATGTTGATTCAATAGCCAATACAAAGAATTACCATAAAAACTCAATTAAAAACTGCCGTGGGAATAAATTTCATTTAAAACGAAGCGGGTTATGGTTTTTTAAAGAAAGCCTTTATGAATAATGAAATAGTACTGTCAAGGTTTATAAAGATATCTGTAATTTTTCTGCTTTGGCTTAGCTCATGTGGGATTTGGAACAATCCAGGTATCCCGGCTTCCTGTAGCAATCGCACTGTGTTCCTTCTCCCCCGCTCATTTTTGGTCCACTCTTCTCAGGATCCTCTTTCTCCCACCACTGGTCACTTTAACACAGGGGTGAAGTAGTATTGCTTTGCTGCACGGTTGAAGGAGAAACAGTGGGTTTCTCCTTGTCCCCTTGTCGTTCTCCATCCATAGGGAGAACACAGGCTCTTTTTTTTTTTTTTTTTTTTGAGACAGAGCCTCAAGCTATCCCCCTGGGTAGAGTGCCATGGCATCACAGCTCATAGCAACCTCCAACTCCTGGGCTCAAGCAAGTCTCCTGCCTCAGCCTCCCAAGTAGCTGGGACC
>CAUYQV010085904.1:0-15294 GCA_963574575.1 Galagoides demidoff
TCAAATCCCCAGCCCGGGCCCGCCAAACAACAATGATGGCTGCAACCAAAAAATGGCCGGGCGTTGTGGCGGGTGCCTGGAGACCCAGCTACTTGGGAGGCTGAGGCAAAAGAATCATTTAAGTCCAAGAGTTTGAGGTTGCTATGAGCTGTGACACCAGAGCACTCTAATGAGGGCAACATAGTGAGACTCTGTCTCAATAAAAAAAAAGAATAATACAAATTCCACTCCTAGGCACTATATACCCAAGAGAAATTTTAAAATGTATATCTCTACTAAAAACTTGTACACAAATGTTCATATCGGCATTATTCATAATAGCCAAAAGATGGGACTGCCCAAATGTCCATCAACTGATGAATGCATAGGCCATGGGATACAGCTATACAGTGGGATCTTATGCAGCCATGAAAAGAAAGCACTAATACATGGATGACCTTTGAAAACATTAGGTTAGCCTGTAATCCTAGCACTGTGGGTGGCTAAGGTGGGTGGAGTGCTTGAGCTCACAAGTTCCAGATAAACCTGAGCAAAAGCAAGACCCCATCTCTACAGAAAACAGAAAAACTGGGCTCGGCGCCTGTAGCTCAGTCATTAGGGCACTGACCACATACATTGAGGCAGCAGGTTCCAACCAGGCCAGGTCTGGCTAAATAACAATGACACCTGTAACAACAAAAAAATAGCCAGCCCTTGTGGCGGGCACCTGTAGTCCCAACTACTTGGGAGGCTGAAGCAAGAGAATTAATTGCTTAAACCCAAGAGTTTGAGGTTGCTGTGAGTTGTGATACTTACCAAGGGTGATACAGTGAGACTATCTCAAAAAAGAAAAAAATAGAAAAGGATTACTTGAGCCCAAGAAGAGTGGGTAGTTGCTGTGACCTATGATGTCACGTGCTCTACCCAGGGTGACAGCTTGAGACTCTGTCTCAGAAAAAAGAAAGAAAGAAAGAAAACATTACACTAAGTGAAAGAAGCTAGTGACAAAAGACCACATGTAAGATTTCGTTTACATGACCATCCAAAATAGTCAAATCTGTAGTGACAAAGTGGATTAGTGGTTGCTCAGGGCTGGCAGTGGGTGTGGGTTTGGAGGCTGATACTAAAGGGCATCTGATTTTTTTTTTTTTTTCCAAGACAGAGTCTCACTTTGTTGCCCACAGAAGAGTGCCATGGCGTCACGATTCACAGCAACCTCCAGCTCTTGGGCTTAGGTGATTCTCTCACCTCAGCCTCCCAAGTAGCTGGGACCACAGGCGCCCGCCACAACGCCTGGCTATTTTTTGTTGCAGTTTGACTGGGGCTGGGTTTGGTATATGGGACCAGTGCCCTACTCACTGAGCCACAGGCACCGCCCAGTGCATCTGATTTCTTTTTTAGGTGAGGAAAGTGTTCTAAGATTGATAGTGATGATGGTTGCACAGCTCCATATTCAGAAGTATCCCTTATCTGAAATGCTTGGGATCAGTAGTGTTTTGGATTTTAGAGTTTTTTTGGATTTTGGAATATTTGCAATATATGCTTACTGGTTTGCACATCCCTAATCTGAAAATCCAAATACTCCAATGAGCATTTTCTTTGAGTGCCATGTTATCACTCAGAAAGTTTTGGATTTTGAAACATTTTGGAGTTTTGGATTAAGATACTCAACTTGTACTAAATACCATTGAACTGTACACTAAATGGATTAATGGATTAATTGTGTGGTATGTGAATTATATGCATGTATTAATAAAGCTGTTACTCAAAAAATGAAATAAAGGACTCAATTAAATCTTCATGTATAAACTCTTTGGGGTTATTGCTGGGTCCAACAATATTTACATTTTTATGGCTTTTGAAGAATACCCATTTGCCAAATTGCTTGGCAATTAAAATGTAACCAGGAGTCTTTAAGAGCTCCCATTTAATTATATGCTTACCCCTTTTGAAGTTTAGGTTTATTAAAACTGCCTTACTGTCTGTGAGACTGCCAATGACAATTTAATCTATAATACTATAAATATAAGTAATTAATAGGTGGGTAAGGGTAGTTCCAGTTACCTGAACAAAAAATATGGACCTTCTTGTTCTTCACTATTTATTTGTTTAACATCACTTTTTTTTTTTTTTTGAGACAGAGCCTCAAGCTGTCCCCTTAGATAAAGTGCTGTGGCATCACAGCTCACAGCAACCTCCAGCTCCTGGGCTTACGCGATTCTTTTGCATCAGCCTCCCAAGTAGCTAGGACTACAGGTGCCCACCACAGTACCCAGCTATTTTTTGGTTGTAGTTGTCATTGTTATTTGGCAGGCGTGGTTTGGATTTGAACCTGCCAGCTCTGGTGTAAGTGGCTGGCACCTTAGCCACTTGAGCTACAGGCACTGAGCCTCAATATCACTTTTATCTTAATAACTGTAATATTGTTTACATTGCTTTTACAATGAATAGTAGTTATAAAAAAGGGAAAGTTTATGAAATCTGAGAGAATAAGATATGTAAAGAAAACATTAATATCCATGTAGTGTTAAGGAATTTATATTTTTAGAAACGTTTCCTTTTACCCTAAGAAGTAAAATTAGACTATCATTCTACATTGGTGTCTTTTTTTTGGGTTTTTTTTTTTTGGCCAGGGCTGGGTTTAAACCCACCACCTCCAGCATATGGGGCCGGCGCCCTACTCCTTGAGCCACAGGTGCCACCCTACATTGGTGTTTTGAGAATTACAACTAATACATACTGGTGACTGGCCATAATGCTTTATGACAGGCATTATACTAAGTACTTTCATTGCATTCTCGTGTTTTTCTTTCCACAGCACTCCTATATAATTAGTATTTTTATTGTCCCCATTTTCCAGAGGATAAACTGTAAATAAAGTAAACCCCCAATTTAGAAAGGCCCAGCCAAGATTCAAATCCAGCTTGACCTACTCCAAAGTACAGTGTGCTTTCTGTTACTGCTCTCTACTGCCTCCTGCTGGAGATATTTCTGGCTTGCATTACATTTTAGAACAAAAATGGTCACCTTATGGTTATTTTTGGCATACCTTTAATCTTAGAACATATATATATATATATATAATGTAGCAAGTAGTTATAATTTATGTGTCTAAAGAGTTGACCTTTATGGAAAAGAGTTTTAGACTTGTTTTATTTCAGGACCAGAATATTAAGCCCGGAAATAAAAACTTGCTTTGATTCAGATGCAGAGTGGTGGGGTAAGGAAGCCCCTGGAAACAGCTGTTATGATACAGGCTCAAAAAGTGTAACGTGAGACCTCTTCAGAAATGCAGGGCTACTGAAGGGAGGCAAGTGGAGGAACACATGGCTTGCTGTCATGAACTCTTTCAAAAAAATACAATTGGAAATACACAGCTTACATTGTTAAGATCAAAGAAGGCAAGGTTATTTAATGTTTAATGACAGAAATTTCTAGTCTCCTCTGTCCTAAGTGGAATTTTGATATAATATTCCCACCAGACAATTTATGAAGATACTATCACGTAGGAGAAATATGAAAGCCTGCAGCAACAAAGGAAGTGATTTAGTGTCCTTATAATCACTTATTTGGCATCTGCCTACACTTAGGGATTCTGTAACAGCTCCTGACTCTGCAGCAGAACCTAAGAGTAAACCTCCCAGTCTGATTGTGAAGACATCCAGAGGGCAGGGTGTGGTGGCTCAGCCTGTAATCCCAGCACACCGGGAAGCCAAGGCAGGAGGACCACTTGATCTCAGGGGTTCAAGACCAGCCTGAGCGTGAGTGAGACCCTGTCTCTACTAAAAAATAGAACAATAAGCTGGGTGTTGTGGACTATACCTGTAGTCCCAGGTACTCAGGAGGCCGAGGCAGGAGCCTTGCTTAAACCCAGGAGTTTAAGGTGCTGTGAGCTAAGCTGACCCCATAGCACTCTAGCCTGGGCAATAGAAAAAGTAAGACTCTGTCTCACAACAACAAAAAAAAGACATTGAGAGAAAAGGAGTCCCTATTCACCAAAATAATATACCTATAAGTGAGGAGAAAGTGCTCTGAAAACATCAAAAATTCTAAAATAAGAAACATCAGCTGTTTGCAGACTTTGTCCAGCTCTGAATGTGAACTGGCTTTGGATTTCTCATGTTTAGAAAATTCTCACCAGGAGGGCTCATTGGTTTCATGCTATATTAAGAGGAGCCACAGAAATTAAATAGCAACCACCTACTTGAAATTTGTGTCTGACAAGTCTTCGGTAGAAGCATTTTGTTTTATTTTGGGTTGGGTGGAAAAATACCCCACGAAAACAACATATTGTTTTACTCATTTTGAGAACGGTTTTGACTCGTTAAAGGACAAAGCTACAAGTTTAGTTTAAAGACCTCTTTATTGTGATGCTAGAGTCAGGTAACATTTTATTCCACTGAAGTGTTTCAGTGAGCTGAGCAGAGAGGTTGTCTGCATAGCCTGGGAGGGACTGAAGAAGGCAGAGACAGTGAAAGCAGATGGGGGTTTCAAAGTTACTTTCCCTTGAAGGCGGGACAAAGAGAACAAAGGAACCATAGCTGATTGGTTGATACCAGGTTACTTCAGGTTGAGGATTAAAACAGAGGCACATTCTTAGAGTCCTGGGAGGTTGCCTTCAGCCCCAGACTTTGAGGCCAGCCCGGGGAACATAACAGATCTCCATCTCCTAAAAAACAAACCAAAAAAATAGGGGGCTGGTGCAGTGGATCACACCTGTAATCCCAGCACTTCGGAGGTGGAGGCTGGAGTTTTGCCTGAGCAGGAGTTTGAGACCAGATGGAACAAGAGCAAGACCCTGTTTCTGCAAAAAATAGAAAAATTAGAATCAGCCAGGCGTGGTTATACACACCTGCAGCCCTAGCTACTCAGGAAGCTGAGGCAGGAGGATTGCTGGAGCCCCGGAGTTTGCGGTTGCTGTAAGCTGTAACAAAAAAAAAAAAAAGAAAAAGAAAGAAAGAAAAGGAAAGGAAAGAAAACCAAGCAGGGAGGTTTATTATCATGCTGATTGAAACTAACCCATTTGGGAAACTGGCTGTTCCCATGACTCTCTCCTGATTTTTCAAATGGTCAGGTAACAGTGCAGGTTTGGTGACAGAGAACTTCAGCACAGATGATTTTTTATTTTCTTGAGACAGAGCCTCAAGCTATCCCCCTGTATAGAGTGCTGTGGCATCACAGCTCATAGAAACCTCCAACTCCTGGACTCAAGTGAGTCTCCTGCCTCCGCCTCCCAAGTAGCTGGGACCACAGGCGCCTGCCACAACACCCGGCCATTTCTTGGTTGCAGCCATCATTGTTGTTAGGTGGGCGGGCTGGGGATACGAACCTGCCACCTTAGATGTACATGGCTGGCGCCTTAGCCGATTGAGCCACAGGCGCTGAGCCAGCAGCGATGATTTATTTTGATTTCCAGTCTTGTCTGTTAGGGCTTTAATGTAGGAGTTTATTCCAAAACAATATCTCTTATAATTTTTATTTAACAGAATCATGAACCAAATTTAGTAAATTTTATAAAAAACTTTTTTATAAATATCTTATGTAATCAGGCTATCGACACACTTTATTTCTCATCAAGTGTTTATTGGGGGAGATAGGGAGAGAAAGGTAAAACTCTCCCCAAGTTCACTGTGAGTCTCCTCACAGCATACGTGTACTATACCACTTATTTCTTCTCAATAAAGGAAAAGAATTACATCTAGGGAATTATCCACAACATAAATTATTTACAATCAGGGTTTCTGAGACTTCATTTTGGAAAAAGTAGGCCCCTTTTATTACTGGATATTTGAGTCTCAATTTCATATGAGGCTAAGCACAACGAGAGAGTCTAAGGTGAATGAAATATGGCCCTGCTTGTAAAAAATCCAATCTTTAATTCAGCAAGATTTACTAGCTATGTGACCTTGGACAAGTTACTCAGCTTCTCTATAACTTGACCTCAGATTCCTCTTCTGTAAAATGGGGCTAATAATAATATATCTCCTAGAGTTTTTATGAGGATTAAATGGGATGATATTTGCAAAAGGCTTAGAACACTGTATGACACATAGGAAACATTACATTTTAGCTTAGCGATTATAAGAGGCCTTCATATGCCAGGCTTGAGTTGGATTTTTTTCCTCTTAATAGAGTTAAGAATGGTCCACTCTCAAGTGCTAATGATTTTTGCAAGGGAAATAAACACACGAATATTGTTTCTGTAAGTATTGCAGCAGTCACATGTAAAATGCTTTGGAGAAATAGAAAGGAGAAAATCCGTGCTGGTCAGGAAAGGCATTTATAGGTTTGAGTTAAGCCTGGTATTAGCGCAACAAATTATCTCAAAATTTAGTTGCCTAAAACAACAAATGTTTATTATCTCACAGTTTCTGAGGCTCAAGAAACTGTACTTAGCTGGGTCATTCTGGCTCAGGGTCTTTCATGAGGTTACAATGAAACTGTTGGCTGGGACTGAGGTCATGAAGGGGCCAGAGAATCTGCTTCCAAGTTCAGTAACTGCTGGCAGGAGGCCTCTTCCTAGGGCTGCCCAAGACCAGGCAGCTGGCTTCCCCCATAAGTGACGGGGGCAGGAAGGCGGAAGGAGAGAGAGAGATAGGAGCTGCAGCTTCTGCTGTGTTCATCAGAAGCAGCTGCCAAGTCCAGACTATACTAACAAGGAGGGAACTAAATGCAAAGGGAGGAGTAGCAAAGAATTTGTGAAGCTACTTTTATTTTATTATTTTATTTTATTTCGAGACCGAGTCTCACTTTGTCACCCTTGGTAGCAACTTGAAACTCTTGGACTCAAATGATCCTCTTGCCTCAGCCTCCTGAGAGGCTGGGAATACAGACACCCACCACAACATCTGGCTAGTTTTTTTATGTATTTAGTAGAGATGGGGGTCTCACTCTTGCTCAGGCTGGTCTTGGACTCCTGAGCTCAACTGATCTACCCGCCTCGGCCTCCCAGAGTGCTAGGATTACAGGGTGAGCCACCGTGCCCAGCTATGTGGATCTATTTTTAAACTATCACAGGTATGGAAGGAAAAGTAAGAGTTATGTAAGTAGATAGGAACAAATGCCTTTTTTTTTTTTAGAGAAAGAGTCTCACTTTGTCATCCTTGGTAGAGTGCTGTGGCATCACAGCTCACAGCAACCTCTAGCTCTTGGGCTTAGGTGATTCTCTTGCCTCAGCTTCCCAAGTAGCTGGGAGTACAGCCGCCCACCACAACATCCAACTATTTTTTTGTTGCAGTGTGTCCAGGGTCGGGTTTGAACCCGCCACCCTTGGTATATAGGGCCAGCGCCCTACTCACTGAACCACTGGGGCTGCCAGGAACAAATTTCTTACAGACAAAAGGAGTGAAGAAACATAGGAATAGAGAATTACATGGCTTACAATGTAGCATAGCTGGAGAGTTGAGGGATTATTAGTGTATTAATGTTACCTCTTTTTCTTTCTTTCTCCCTTCCTCCCTGCCTTCCACCCTCCCTTCTTCCCTTCCTTCCTCCCTCCCTTCCTTCCTTCTTTCCTTCCTTCCGCAGACAGGATCTTGCTATGCTGCCCAGGTTGGAGTTGTGCAGTGACTATTGACAGGTGCAATCTCAGCACACTCAGTCCCAATCTCCTGGACTCAAGTGATCCTCTTGCCTTAGCCTCCTGAGAGCTGGGTCTACAGGTGTGCCCTGTACCACACTCAGCTTACTCCTATTTTAAAGATGAGGAAACAGACTTAAAGAGGTAAAGTAACTTTCCCAGTATACACAGTTAGTAAACGATAGATCTAGGTTCTAAATCCACATCTCTGACTACAGAATCCATCATTTTTATCACTATTGTGTTCGTTGAGATTCTCTAAAGAAACAGAACTGACAAGTGGGTGGGTGGGGATGTGTGTGGAGAAAGAGATTTATTTTAAGGAGCCAGCTCACTGAGTTGTGGAGGCTTGGTAATTCCAAGATCTGCAGAGTAGGCTGGTGGGCTGGAGAGCCAGGGAGGAGTTGCAGTCTGCTGGCAGAATTCCTTCATCTGTAGGAAAGATCAGTCTTTGTTCAGTTAGGATCTCCAGCTGATTGGATGAGGCCTACCTAAATGGACCGCACTGACTTAAATGTTAATCTCATCCATTAAAAAAAATTCACAGAAATTCTAAAATATGTTTTAACAAATATCTGGGCTCCCTGGCCTAGCCAAGTTGATAGATAAAATTGCTATCATGCTACCCTCTACAATAGTGACAATTTGGAGTTCAGATTGCAAAGGGCCTTGAATGCCTGTGTTGTTATAAAGCAAGTCCATCTTGGATGCTAATCCACAGGCTGACTTCCCATTAACCCCAGGCCTTGGAATGCCTCTAATATTTCCAAGTTATCTCCTGTTAAGACCAAGTACTCAACGGTAAAGCCTGCCCTTAGGTCAGCACAACCCTGGTGACACGTTCCTTCTAGGCAGGTACTCCACTTCCCTGTGGTGTAGGAGCCCGAGTCATGAGGGGGACTGTCTGGTGGCTGTCCAAGCAGGGCTTCTGTAAATCCCCCTCAAATGTTTCTGAGAATCTGGATTTTTCAGCCTCTTTCTTTAGCTTCTCTGCTTCCTTGGCCTTTGGGGTTTGAAGAGACCGGTTCACCACAGAACAGTGTCATCCTGAACAGTTCGTTGGCTTTAGGAAACTTAACCCGTGGGTCTCTCTGAGAGACGCGACCTTGAACATTTGGCATTGGTGGGATTGGGCAGCCCACCTGGGAACATTTGCCTAAAGTGCTTGATCTCAATCCTGTTTTGACAGATGACAAATCAGGCTTTATATACATTATATATTTTCCTTTCGCCTTTTCCTTCCTGGTCCACCATTAGCCCTTTTCATACCATTCATATATTTTAAAATAATGACTTAGATTTCAAAAATAATTTTCTCTGTTATTTATTCTCCCCTGTTTGGACTTCTTTCCTCTTAACTTTTTCTTTCTCTTTGGGACCTTGTTTCGATGCTGCTTTAACCCACGCTTTCCACCACAGTGGAATGTGGATTTAGGAAGGGAGACAGAAATGTAGGTGGGAACTGAAGGGTCCAGTTTGGAGACCAGCTGGACTAGGTGATTCCAAAGTTATAAATATTGTTCAAGCTTCGTTTCTTTGCAGAGGGTGCATAAAAGAAAAGCTATTAATATTTCGACTTTGCTGCTGGAGCTCTTTCTCTCTGTAGCTAACACAGGGCAGGAAAACTTAACATTTTTCTTGAATACTCAGAATGTAAAGTCACTTTGATCCCAGGCCTGCTGTTTTGGACAGGAGTATGTCTGTGGTGTAGAAGGACAAGGACCAGATAATTGGGGGTGGGCCAGAGAATGTCATGAGATCACCCAAACACCCTACTAGGAGAGAGCAGGAAGCAAAATCTAGAAAACCAGAAGAGAAAAAGGTACAACATGCCAGAAAGAAAAGCAGAACTGGACGCAGAATAAATGGGGCCTGAGACCTCACGGTAGAAGCATAAAGGGAGGAAAGGGGATTCGGGAGCTCGTTCTGGGGACGTAGCATCTCACCCTTAACTTTCTCTCTGACGAACAGCATGATAGAATTTGTTAGTTTCTTTCTTTTTTTAAATTTAAGTTTAATTTAATTTTTTTCCTTTTACTAAGTCATATACACATAGATCATGAATACATTTATGCATTTGTGGGGTGCAGTGATGTGTTGATTTTTTATACAATTTGGAAGAATGTGTTAGTTTCAAACCACTAGGTAGGTTGGTGAGTTGTTTTAGATGAGCAGAATTTGTTGGTGAGTGAAGACATTCAAGGGAGATGCTGGTTTCCTTAAAAGGTGCTTCTCTGTGGCATCTTGACACCTCCCGTGTTATGCTGATAATCCCACAAGCTCAGTCAAGCGTGGTTTCCATCTTCAGTGAGTTGGAGGAGGGCTTCCTAAACAGCATGAAGGGACAGGTAAAGGTTCTACAAAACCAGCTTCTTTGATTTTCTAACATCTACCCAAATATGTCCTTGACATAAAGGAGATTTTGATCACTTGTCTTTGTATCTTCAATAAAATTAAACCTAAGCCATCTTGGAAAAATAGTTTTTCCAATTTTACCTTGAAAGATTTGCAGGGAAGGTGTTCTATAAATTCTCTAAGTAATCTATTCCCAAAGGAATATTATTGTTCTTTTAATTGCATTCAGGAAGGTATTCTTAACATTTACTCATTTGAACTGTAGGGTAGAAGAAATTTAGACCCAGAGATCTAACCATACAAGACAACTCTTTGTATCAACCCAAGTAGAAAATGATTAATTTTTTTTTTTTTTTTTTTAGAGATAGAGTCGCCCTTGGTAGAGTGCTGTGTTGTCACAGCTCACAGCCACCTCCAACTCCTGGGTTTAGGCAATTCTCTTGCCTCAGCCTCCCGAGTAGCTGGGACTACAGGCGCCTGCTATAACGCTTTGCAGTTTGGCCAGGGCCAGGTTTGAACCCGCCACCCTGAGTATATGGGGCTCATGCCCTACTCATTTGAGCCACAGGTGGCCACCCATGATTAGTTAATTTTGACTTGAACTTTATTTGTATCAATCACCACTTCTATTTTGGGGAAAAAAATTATACATACTCCCAAATCCACTAAATTATAAGATAATTTTCATTCCAGAATTTAAAATGTCTTCTGAACACTTAGGGATAAAGTTGGGTAAGGAGGAAAAAATAATAATGGAGAAATATGGTGAGCAAAATCAGTCATTAAGGGCAGAAACTACAACACTCTGTAGCAGTGATTTTCAACTTGTGTGCCACGAGAGGATCTTAGGTGTGCCAGGAAAAATTTTTAAAGATCACTAATTAAATTATTTTTGAAAGAAGTTCAAAGCACGGTAAGTATATTCTTTTTTGTACTTTTTTTTTTATCAACATAATTTAAGCATGCCACAGAAGTTTAACTATAGGTTCAAGTGTGCCATGAGATAAAAATGGTTGGAAGAAAATGGGCTATGAAATCTTCTTCTCACATATCAGATATGTTCTATTCTTCTTGGGGAAGGCCACTGATCAATTTTTATAGGTTTGTTAAAACTTGGCCTCTTAACTGCTATCAGAAATTTATAATATGCATTTAAACAGGTAATAAATATTAAATAACTGATTTGAATGCCAAGTCAGTTTTTTTCTTTTTTATTTTTTTTGAGACAGCCTCAAGCTGTCCCCCTGGGTAGAGTGCCGTGGCATCACAGCTCGCAGCAACCTCCAACTCCTGGGCTCAAGCGAGTCTCCTGCCTCTGCCTCCCAAGTAGCTGGGACCACAGGCGCCCACCACAACGCCTGACTATTTTTTGGTTGCAGCCGTCATTGTTGTTTGGCGGGCCCGAGCTGGATTCCAACCTGCCACCTTAGGTGTATGTGGCTGGCGCCTTAACCACTTGAGCCACAGGTGCCGAGCCCCAAGTCAGTTTTTTTCACCCGGATAATCATTGCATAGAACATAAAAAAGACTTCCTCTGACAGCTACTCTGATATGCATTATAATACATGCTCCATATTCCTTACTACAGAAAGTTACAGTTAAAGTCACAGAAACTGGAGTTTGTCTGTATGAAAAAAAAAAACTGCATTAGTAACAGCATCACTCTTAAACACAGTATATTGCTATTTGTCTTATCTTTAAAATGTATCACTGTTTTGTTCCTAAAATTGTTCAAAAGCAGGTAGTTCACTAAGTTCTCATTAGTCACTGAATTGAAACAATTTATAAAAATCAGAATATGAAATAGCACATATTGGCTTTCATAAGTTTCATATATGTTGAACAAAAGAACCCAGAAAAAATGTAATTTCCTAAACTGACAAAGCTAGACTCCTTTAACATAATGTTAAAATTATCCCCAGTGTTTGGAGTTAAAGGCCAACATTAGGAAAGATTTTTTTTTTCAGTAAAGATTCTTTTTTGTATTAAGAGTCAAGCAATTTACATTTAAAAATTTAGAAAAGTTTGCATTGTAATCAGTATCTAGTCCGTGCTCACATTCCACGGCAGCTGGCGGGGTGGGGTACAACTCGGGCTGTAAGTGTTCCAACAACTGAGCTTGCTGGCTCTGAGCCCCCTGTGTCACTGCCAGCGCCCCAATCTTGCAGTCCTCCAGGCGCTCACAGCTCTCCATTTCCTTGGCAGATCCTGAGAGAGTGAACGCTGTTTTCCATCTCTGTGTGTTGTGCCTGTTGCTTTGGCCCAGCTGCGTGCTGGCACTCTTCAGATGAGTGCTGACCTTGGCCTGCCACTTGGGGGTCACTGCCTCAGAGTTTGCATTTGCCAATCATCACAGGCCCCTGTTTGACTGGGTCCTCTGAGGTCAACATCTGCCTTACTCTAGGTAATGAAGGAGTGGGGTGAAGTGGGCTCCTCTCTCTGCTGGTGTTGCTAAACAGGGTGGCCTTGCTTCCTATGTTTACAGAGCTCAAAGTGTCAAATTTTACGTTGACACATTTCCTTATCATTCTTGGCTCTTAAGCTCTTGTCAAATTCTGTGGTACTGGGTCCAACATCATTTAATGTGATACTACTTTATCAACCCCTGTAAGAGTCCCTGCCCACTTCAGATCACTCCAAAGAAATGAGGGGGCAACCCCGTCCCTCCCCTGCACCTTTCCAAAGGAGACTACTGTGAGTTCCAAAGAATTCTCTCTCTTGCCTTTCTCTCCACTGATCTGCTCCAACTTGCTCTAGAAATAGAGTGCAACAAAACCCCCATGTTAAGTGTAATGTTTACTTTTTTTTGAAGACAGAGTTTCATTTGGTCGCCTTGGATAGAGTGCTGTAGCATCATAGTTCACAGCAACCTCAAACTCAGGGGTTTGAGCAATTCTCTTGCCTCAGTCTCTCAAGTATCTGGGACTACAGGCACCCGCCACAACACTAGGCTAGTTTTTTTTCTTTTGTTTTGTTTTTAGAGACAGGATCTCCTCCTTGCTCAGGCTGGTCTTCAACTCCTGAGCTTAAGCAATCCACCCAGCTCTGTCTCCCAGAGTGCTAGGAATACAGGCGCGAGCCACGTGCCTGACCTGTAATGTTTACTTTTTAAAAGAGAAATTCAGTTGTTGTCACTAAAGAAGTAGACACATAAAATCCTATTCAATAACTAATGAAAAGATACATTTAACATGGTTAGTTAAGAAAGAGGTAAGGAAAGTCATTGTACCTGAAGAATGATTTCCAGGGATGAAGTGTCCTGGCCAAAGCCCTGTCGTTCCTCCTTGTATTTGCCAATAAGTCAATGACATTATGCCTTTCACTAGACTCCCCTTTTCTTTTGCTTCCAAGAGTATAAATTTTTAAGAGTAAAATTTAAGCACTACTCTGTTTTTTAAGACCCAGCATGCAATAAATTCTTCTTCAAAGGAATTCTCCACTTAAACACAATAGTACAGGGTGTGGTTCAGACTGGTGCCAGTATCAGTGCCAGACACATTTACTTGTAAAAGCTGGAGTTGTGCGGCCCTTTCTTGTTCAATAAGCAAATATTCAAATAGTTACTGCTTCAAGCTGAATTAAAATAGCTAGCCATCCCCCAAACCAGGAGATAACGTTATAAATACAAATATGCCTACCGGGAAATATGCAGTGATCGTAATTTTAAGAGAAAATTGGGAACAACTATGAAATTTTGTGTAACAAAATTAGAAATTTCTGTACGCATCTGGAATGAAATTACCCACGAAGTCACAAGGCATTTAATTTAAGGATATTTTTTTATCTATTCCAATGTCAGATTGAGTTTGTGCTGAGTTGCATTCTTCAGGATTTGACTAAACCAGAGGAAGCAAATGTTCAAAACCCCATAGCCTCCTCTTCCACTTTCCAGCGGTCTGCTGTGCAGTTTTTCTGAGCAGTGGGATCAAAGGGTCCCTGCTGCTTTTCTAATGGCTGCGCCATTGACTGTGCATTTGTGCTTCCCCAAGTTCGTGTGCAGAAGCCTAATCCCCAGTGCAATGGTATTTGCAGGTGGGGACTTTGGGAGGTGATTAGGCCAAGAGAACGGAGCCCTCATGAATGGCATTAGTGCTCTTTTTTTTTTTTTTTCTGAAACAATTTCTCACTCACTCTGTCACCTAGTCTGGGAGAGCAGTGGCAACTTCACACTCCTGGGCTCAAGTGATCCTCCTGCCTCAGACCCCTGAGTAGCTGGGACTATCAGCATGTATCACCGTGCTCAGTTAATTGTTCTATTTGTTGTAGAGACGGGAGGTCTCTCTCTTCCTCAGGCCAATCTCAAATCCCTGACTACAAGCAGTATTCCTGCCTCAGCCTCCCAGAATGCTAGAGCCCCCATGGCCGGCCTGGATTAGGACTCTTCTAAGGAACGTGAGGGAAACGATCTCTGTCTGGGCCACGTGCAGACACAGCAGGAAGGCGGCTGTCTACCACCCAGGAAAAGACCCTCAGCAGATCTGCCAGCTTCTCAATCATGGACTTCTCAGCCTCCAGAACTGTACAAAGTAAATGTCTGTTGTTTAAGTCACCCGTTCCATGATAATTTTGTTACACTAGCCTGAACTGACCAGGACAAACTAGAATTTTAGCCATTAGATTTTATTGGGTTTTATATTTTTAGAGCTTCCCCTCCACAAATGATTTCTTCCTCAAGGGAAAAATGATAACACCATTATTACCAAGAACCACGCCCACCTGAGACTGTTTTGTGCACCTGTCCTCCCTGTCTCCTCTCACCTGGGACCTACTTGTCATTGTACCCGTCCTCACAGCAAACCCTCACTTTATTCTCAGATCTTGAATAACGCGCTCTCCTTCATTCTAAGATCCTATTAGGGCCGAGTGGATCTGTCACCCGATGCTGTGGATGCTCTGGCTCCAGGTTTACTGTGCAGTGATGGCCCTCTTATCTCTCTGGACATGGTCCGTGGGGCTCTTCTCTTCCATTTACCCCAGGTCCCAGCATATGTCCAGAGAATCCCCCAAGAGGCCTCATCAGGCTGGCCCTGGCATGCAGTAGTCACTGGGATACTGGCGAGGCTGTTGAAACAAGAGACTCAAAAATGTAAAGATCCTCAAACTGACACTCTGTAGAGAATCCAGCTCCTTCCATCTTGTTGCTTTCCTATCCTTAGGAAGTTGGCTTCACTTTTGTGCATGAAAATATCTCCACCACGGCTCAGCGCCTGTGGCTCAATCGGCTAAGGCGCCAGCCACCTACACCTAAGGTGGCGGGTTCGAATCCCCAGCCCGGGCCCGCCAAACAACAATGATGGCTGCAACCAAAAAATGGCCGGGCATTGTGGCGGGCGCCTGTGGTCCCAGCTACTTGGGAGGCTGAGGCAGGAGACTCGCTTGAG
>CAUYQV010085906.1:0-15601 GCA_963574575.1 Galagoides demidoff
TTTTTTTTTTTTTGAGACGGAGCCTCAAGCTATCCCCCTGGGTAGAGTGCCATGGCATCACAGCTCATAGCAACCTCCAACTCCTGGGCTCAAGCGAGTCTCCTGCCTCCGCCTCCCACGTAGCTGGGACCACAGGCGCCCGCCACAGCGCCCGGCCATTTTTTGGTTGCAGGCATCATTGTTGTTTGGCGGGCCCGGGCTGGGGATTCGAACCCGCCACCTTAGGTGTATGTGGCTGGCGCCTTAGCCAATTGAGCCACAGGCGCTGAGCCTGTGAGGGAGGTTTTAACCAGTAAACAAATAACTATATTGGAACACTCTCCCTACTCACCTGATCTGGCTTTTTTCTTTATCTGAACATAAAGGAAATATTGAAAGGAAGACACTATGTTGACATTCAGGACATCAAACATAATATGACAATAGCTCTGATGGCCATTCCAGAAAAAGAGTTCCAAAATTTAAAAGTGGATGAGTTGCTGGCATCTGTGCATAACTTCCCCAGAGGAATACTTTGAAGGTGACAATAGTGATTGATATCAACAATGGGGTATGTAGCACTTTTTCTAGGATGAGTTTGTGAACTTAATTGTCACGCTTCATATTGTTAACATACAAGTTTGTTTAACCCCCTATCAAGATCCCAGTTGCCTTTTTCTTTTAATAGCAGAAAATGACAAGCAGATCCTAAAACCCAAATGGGAATGCAAGGGACACAGAATATCTAAAACGATCTTGAAAAAAGAACAAAGTTGGAAGACTCTCACTTCTTGACTTAAAATTTAAACAGTAAGGCTATAGGAATCAAGACCGTGTGGTACTGGCATAAAGACAGACATATACATTAATGAAACAGAATTGAGAATTCAGAAATAAACTCTTGCATTTCTGGTCAAATGATTTTCAATTAAGGGTGATAAGAAAATTCAGTGGGAAAGAACAGTCTTTTCAACAAATGGTGCTGGGCAACTGGACATCTACATGCAAAAGAGTGAACCTAGACTCTTTCTTTATGCCATACATAGAAATTAACTCAAAACAGGTTAAAGACTTAAATGTAAGAGCTGTGACCATAGAGCTCTTTAAAAAGTACAACAGTAAATCTTTGTGACATGGGGGTAGGCAAAGCTTTCATCTTTAGATATGATACCAAATACACAAGCAGCAACAACAAAAAAATAGATAACTGGACTTCAGCAAAATTAAAAACTTTTGTGTTTCAAAGAACACTATCAAAACAGTAAAAAGACAACCTACAGAATAGGAGAAAATTTCTGCAAGTCACATACCTGGTAAGGGACTTGTTTACAGAATTACGATACAATGACAAACCACCCAGTTAAAAAATGGACGGAGGATTTGGAAAGACATTTCTCCACAGAGGATATACAAATGACCAAGAAGCACATGTAAAGATTCTCATTAGGGAAACAGAAATTCAAAACTACAATGAGATACTATTTCACGTTCCCTAAGATGGCTGTAACAAAAGACTGACAAAATAAAACAAAAAGACTGACAATAATAAATGTTGCAAAGGAGTGAAAAACCTGCAACCCTCATACAGTACTGACGGTGGGAATGTGAAACGGTGCAGCCACTTTGAAAACCAGTCTGCCAGCTCCTTGAAAGATTAAAGAGTTGTCGTATGACCCAGCAATTATACTCCTACCAGGTATACACCCAAGAGAACGGAAAACTTGTGTTTACACGAGAATCTGTATGTGAATGTTCACTGCAGCATTTTCATAAAACGCAAAAAGTAGGAAGAACCAAAATATCCATTAACTGAAAGTAGACAAATTAAGGTCTATCCAGACAGCGGAATATTAGCCATAAAAATGAACCAAGTATGGATACACGTTACAATATGGATGGACCCTGAAAAGGATATGCTAGATGAAAAAAGCCAGACACAAAAGATCACAAATTCTATCATCCCATTTATATGAAATGCCCAGAATAGGCAAATCTATCCACAGAAAGTAGACTGGTGGTTGCCTCGGGCTGGGAGGCTGGGGTGTGTCCTCCAGGTAGGGAGTGACAGCTCAAGGGTATGGGGTTTCTTCTGGATGAGAATGTTCTAAAATTGACGGTGGTAATGATTACACAACTCTGAAAATACATGCACTAAAAACTACTGGATTTTACACTTTACAGGGATGATATGTATGGATGAAATTTATACCTCAATAAAGCTGATAAAAAAATGAATTAGGTAAAGTAACGGATTGGAAGAATATCACCCATATCTGAAAATAGACTTGTGTCCAGAATATTTCTAGAGCTCCTCTAAGTCAATAGGAAAAAGACAGACACCTCAATTTAAAAAAAGCAAAAGACAACTTTTTAAAAGAGGATTTCCGAAAGGCTAATAAACAGAAGGAAGGAGACACAATTGCATTAATCATCAGGGAAATGCAAATTAAGCCACAGTTAGACAGCACAACGCAATCTCCAGAATGGCCATGAGTAGTGTCAAGGGCAACAACACCCACAGGTTGGTAGGTGCTACTTTCATACATTGGGAGGGGGAATATATGTGGTTTTAACTTCTTTGCAAACATATTTGGCAGTTTCTAATATGGCTAAATCTAGGCTTGCATTGACTCCACAATTCTGCTCCTAGATAACAAGGAGAAATGACTGCATAGGTTCCCTAAAAGATACACAGGAGAAGAGAACTTTCATAACAGCTCTAAAGTAGCCTAACCTGGAAACAACCCCAATGTTCACCAGCTATGGGATATTCCTACAAAGGAATACCTATATCCTCTCCCCAGATGACTCTGACAGGCCGTGCTGAGCTAAAGCCAGACACCACGGAGCACGTAATTCAGGATCCCATTCACATGAAGTTCAAGCACAGGCTACACGAACTGAACGTGACAGGAAGCAAAGTAGTGGCAACTTCTGGGAGGATGTGAGAAGATTCTCTGGGATGATGAAGATGCTCTACCTGGGTGGCAGTCAGAAGTGTACACACACACACAGGAGCTGCACTGAGATTTACACACACACACGAGCTGCACTAAGACTTACACACCTGCACACACAGGAGCTGCACTAAGATTTACACACACACACAGGAGCTGCACTAAGATTTACACAAACACACACACGCTGCACTAAGATTTACACACACACAGGAGCCGCACTAAGATTTACACACACACAGGAGCCGCACTAAGATTTACACACACACAGGAGCCGCACTAAGATTTACACAAACACACACAAGCCGCACTAAGATTTACACAAACACACACAGGAGCTGCACTAAGATTTACACACACACAGGAGCTGCGCTAAGATTTACACACACACGAGCTGCACTAAGATTTACACACACACGAGCTGCACTAAGATTTACACACACACAGGAGCCGCACTAAGATTTACACACACACACACACGAGCTGCACTAAGATTTACACAAACACACACAGGAGCTGCACTAAGATTTACACACACACACACACGAGCTGCACTAAGATTTATACACACAGGAGCTGCACTAAGATTTAGACACACACAGGAGCCGCACTAAGATTTACACAAACACACACAGGAGCCGCACTAAGATTTACACAAACACACACAGGAGCTGCACTAAGATTTACACACACACAGGAGCCGCACTAAGATTTACACAAACACACATGAGCTGCACTAAGATTTACACACACAGGAGCTGCACTAAGATTTGCACACACACACAAGCTGCACTAAGATTTACACACACGCACACACAGGAGCTGCACTAAGATTTACACACACATACACACGCACAAGAGCTGCACTGAGATTTGTGCACTTAAGTTCCAAGACATTTTTTACAAACCGTTCTCTGAGGCTCCTAGGGCAAGGTGAGGCTCCCTACTTTTTACTCCCCTCCTCTAAACTCTTGGCAGCTTCTCCTGCCCTCCGAGCTGAGTCACACTCCCTGGCCTGATGGTCAGGACCGTTAAAAGCTGGTCCAGCCCCCTGCAGCCCCCTGAGCGGTCCATTGTGACAGCAGTGCTCCAACTTGAGCGAGCACAGCATCACCTGCCCAGCTTATCGAGACCCAGAGCTCTGGGCCCCACACCTGAGTCTCCATCCGGCAGATCTGGGAGGGGCTGGGGAATCTTTGTTTCTCACAATTTTCCAGGTGACACTGATGCTTCTGGTCTGAGGATCACACTTGGAGAACCACTGCTTTATAGGACTCCTTTTTTCTAGCCTCTGTGTCTTTGTTCTGTGCTAGCAGCATCCACATCTGGCTGACCTTTCAAAGCTACTTAAAATGCCATCTTCTTCATGAGACCCTCTGAGATTATTTTAGTAGTGAGTCTAAGGGCCTCCTGAGTGTCCTACAGCCTGCAGAAATTTGGGGATCACAGTCTGAAAGGACAATCTTAGAAACGTCTTTGAAGTCTCTTATTAATTTAACTTATAAATTAATGCAAATTTTATGTTAGTCTCCAAAATATATCCATATCTAAATTGTTTAAAATTATGCATCTGGAGCAAAACAGCAGCTCTTAGAAAATATGCCATGTTTAGCCCACGGCCTTCAGTCCTCCTGGGCACCCAGTGCACACCTGGGGCTGGGTTTCACATGTCCCAGCCTGAAAAAGCAATAGCTTTCCAAAATAACTGCATTAACAGACTAGTTACTTGCCCTTCATATTTCTGTCATCTCCACCCCCCCCCTCAATTAAGTGGAGAGCAGACTGTGCCTCATTCACTTTTGTTCTCACCCTCCAATTTGCTTTGTTCGCAATTGTGCTTAGTAAGTGTTTGCTACTTTCCCAGTAGGTTCTCAACCTTAGATGATGCACATTGGAATCTCCCGGGAAATTCTCAAATCCTGATGACCAGGCAGCTCTCTAAATCAATTTAAAAAAAAAGAAACTCTAAGCGTGGGACCTGAGCATCTGGAGTTTTTAAAGCTCCCTCGGTACTTTTGCACAGCCAAGGCTGGGACTAGTGACCTAGAGGACGCTGGCTTCTAGGCAGCAGGAGACCACAGTGTCCATGCTGATGGGACCTTAAAGGATCATCTGTCTGTGGGTTTGTGGGTTTCTGTCCATAGAAACACCTGGAGGGTTTTGTAAAACACAGATGTCAGGGATCAATAAAACAAAAAGGTGGTTCTTCCAAAAGATAAACAGAATTGATAAATACTGGGTGTCCATAAAGTTCATGTGCAATTTACAAGACTTGCCTCTTTTAACTGCACACAAACTTATAGACACCCTGTATTAATAACTGGCTAGACTAAAACCAAGACAAGAGAGCAGACCCAAATAAAAGTCAGAAATTAAAAATGAGACATTACAACTGACAATATCAAATTACAAAAGATCATCAGACTCTACTAGGGATAACTATACACTAATAAACTGGAGAGCCTAGAGAAAATGGATAACATCCTGAAAACATACAAACTAGCAAGATGGAATCACAAAGAAATACAAAACCCGGACTGACTAATAACACACAGCAAGACTGAACCAGTAACAAAAAGTCTTCCAACAAAGAAAAGCCACCTAGGGCCAGACAGATGAGCTGCTGAATTCTGCCAAACATATAAAGAACTAATACCAATCCTCCTTAAACAATTCCAAAAAAATTGAAGACGAGGGAATTCTCTCTAACTCATTCTGTAAGGACAGCATTACCTGATTCAAGAATCAGACCAGGACACAACAACAAAAATAAACTACAGGCCAATAACTCTCATAAACACAGATGCAAAAATCCTCAACAAAATACTAGCTAAGTGAATTCAATAACATATCAGAAAGATGAGACGCCATGATCAGGCAGCATTTACATCACAAATACGAGGATAATTTAACGCACGCAAATAAATATACATGATACATCACAACCACGGAGTGAAAGACGAAAACCGTATGATTGTCTCAATGCTGAAAAAGCGTTTGTTAAAATTCAACACTGCATCATGATAAGAACACTCAATGAAGTAGGCAGGGAAGGAACATACCTCAAATAACAAAGGCCACATATGACAAACTCACTGCGAAAATCATACTGAAAGGGGAAAAGCTGAAAGGCTCCAAGAACTGGAACAAGACACTTTGATCACTCCTATTCAACACATGCTGAAAGTCCTAGCCAGAGCAATCAGGCAGGAAAAAGAAATAAAGGGCATCCAAACTGGAAAAGAGGATATTACACTGCCCCTCTTTACAAATGACATGACCTTATGCTTAGCGAAACTAAAGACTCTACCAAAAACTTAAAGCTGATGATTCAGTAAAGTTACAGGATTCAAAATCAACATACAAAGATCAGTAGCTTTTCTATTATATAATCTACCAATAATGAAATGGCTGGCAAAGCAATCAAGAAGGCAATCTCATTTATAATAGCAAGAAAAAAAATGAAATGTTAGCATTTATAATAGCAAAAAAAAAAATGAAATGAAATGAAAAGGAATACATCTGACCAAGAGCTCACAACCTTGGTCAGATCTCTATAAGGAAAACTACAAAACAATGATGAAAGAAGTTACAGGGGATACAAGCAAATGGGAAGGAAGGGCTGGAAGAATTAACATCATTGAAATGACCATACTGTCCAAAGCGATATACAGATTCAATGCAATCTCTATCAAAATACCAATATCATTTTTCACAGCAATAGGAAAAAAAAATCCTAAAATTCACACAGAACCAGAAAAAAGCCTAAAAAGCCAAAGCTTCTGAGGCACAATGGACAAAGTGGCGGCCTTCACAGTGTATGACTTCAAACTTCAAAATATATTTCCAGGCTATGTCAACCAAAATAGCATTGTATTGGTAGATCAATTGGACCCCATCAAATATGAAATAAACCATATTTACAGCTAACTGATTTTCAAAAAAGGCACTAGAGCATACCTTACAGAAAGGACACCACCTTGAACAAACAGTGCTATGAAAACTGGACGTCTGTAACGCAGAGGAATAAAACCGGACCTCCATCTCTCACCACAGAAAAATATCAATTCCAGACAGATAAGAGACTTAAACATAAGACCCCAAACTACTAAAAGAAAACACTTCTGGACGTTGACTTAGGCAAAGATTTTATGGCTAAATCTTCAAAAGCACGGACAACTATCAATAAAACAGAAATAGATAAATGGGACTATATTAAACTAAAAACCATCTGTACAACAAAGGAAACAACCAACAGTGTGAAAAGACAACCTACTGAGTGGGAGAAAATATTTGCAAGCTATTCATTTGAGAAGGGATTAGTATGCAGAATATACGTGGGTCAGCATGAAAGTTTGGGGATATACAAAAATTGAGAAATGTAAGATCCTCATCGATGGAAACAAATGAAGTCTTCTTAGAAACACTGATAAGCCAATCAAGTTGAAACTTACACAGGTGAATCAGAAAGGATGCTGCTGAATGTGTACCTTGGCAGTGAAATAATGGACCGTAACACAGTCTGCCTCAAAACACTCACAATGACCCACACACAAGGAACTCAAACAACCCAACAATAAACAAACTCCCCTTCGAGTCAAATCTATCAAGTATTGAACACAAATGTCTTAACACTGTGATAAAGTAAATGAGGTGAAAGCTATGTTAATTAGTAGGATGTAACCACTCCAATTTGTACAAATAATCAACACACTGAATCCCACAAAGGCATAAATGTATTGATGATCCATGTATATATGACTTAATAAAAAAGAATGGCTTATAAAAGCAAAAAAAAAAATTAGACATTATCAAAATTCAAACTTGCAATTTGGTAGGTATCATCAAAAAACTAAAAAAAAATCAAACTACAGAATGGAATAAAATGTTGCCAATCACATACCTAATAAAATATTTGAATCTGAAATTTAAAGAAATTGGGCAGAGGACATAAATAGACAATTCTCAAAAGATGACAAATGGACACCAGGTGTATGAAAAAAGGCTCAGCGTCACCAATGATGGGGGAAACGCAAATCAAAACCACAAGGAGAGAGAAAGAAAAAATAACAGATGCTTCTCCTCATTTGAATTTGAGGAAAAGAAGAAAGAAAAGAAAAAAATAACAGATGCTGGTGAGGGAATGGAGAAAAGTTGGCAGGAATGTAAATTAGTACAACCACTACGGAAAACAGGATGAAGATGTCTCAGAAAACTAACAATAAGTCTATTATATAATCTAGCAATCCTCTCCGCCAAGGGTACCCGAGAGTCCCCTCCTTACCCGCACCTTCCCTTAGGGAAACCCTGCCACCTTAGTTAACATCTCCACACTGGATCACTTCTGGTGCACACACTGTGCCCAGCTGACCACAGCATGCCCTCCCCCAGCCCTCACCCTCTGCAGGACCCACACTACAGTCCCCTGACACTTCTTTGACCCTCTCTAGGAACTTGCTGCCTTTAGTGCAACCCAGAAATGTGTGACCCATCTGTCCCCTTGCCCCCACCCCTACCCCTGTAGTCAGCCACCAAGCACATAATCCTCAAATCTGCCTATGGCATTCCAGTGCTGGAATCACCCAATAGCCTCTCCACAGACCCTCAGGGATCTAGCATGGTTCATGAGGCTCTCCCTGCTCTTATCCCCATCTCTCCAGCCTCATCACTCACTGCTCTGCCTCTCACTCACAAGGCTCCCACCAGGCTGAATTTCTTTCAGTTCCCAAACATGCCAATTTTAACTGGCCTCTGGGCCTTTGCACATGCTGATGCCAGACACACACCTTCCCACTACATTTGGACCTGGCTCTCAGACACATTTCCCTCTGGGAATCTGTCTCCGACCCCAATCAGTCTCTGAAGCCCTTGGGGTGCCTCCCCTACGTCCCTCAGGTTTGAAATGCCCCCTACCACTCTATTAATGTTGTTCCTTGTCACGCCTGCCTCCCTCTCTAGACTCAGTTCCTGGAGGATGGGGACCTCCTCCATTGTTCACTGATAAGTTGCCAGTACCTGGGACATAGCATAGCAGGTGCTACCTGACTCAAGAAATGATAGGACTGCTGGAAGGACGAGCCCCACCATTACTCACTCATTGAGTACTTATTAAGCACCAACTATGTACCAGGCATCACAAGCCACAGGGGGCAAGGGAACAGTCCAGCTCTTTGCCTTTAAGGAACTCTGAGTTTAGCAAGGGAGGCCAGACAGTAAACAAGCGCCTAAAAACAGCCCCCAAACACACGAAGCAAAAACTGACAGGATTGAAGGGAGAGATATACAATTCAACAGTTAACAGTGGAGACCTGAATACTCTCAGTAATGAACAAAACAACTGCGCAGAGAATGAGAGCGGATGTAGACGACTCAAACAACGCTATCAATCAACCTGACCCAAGTGACATCTACAGAACACCCCACCCCACAAAACTGGGGAGCACATTCTTTTCAAGTACACATGGAACATTCTCTAGGACATGCTAGGCCATATGCTGGGCTGTAAAACAAGTTACAATAAATTTAAAAGGACTGCGACCATACAAGGTATGTTCCCAGCCACAATGGGAATCAGCAGCAGCAGATCTGGGAAATACACAAATACTTGGAAGTTATACAACATAGTTTTAAATAACCCATAGGTCAAAGAAGAACTCACAGGGGAAACAGAAAGTATTCTGAACTGTAGGAAAATGAAAACAATAACATAACAAGTCAACAAATACATAAATTAGGTAATTTCACATGGTGAAAGGTGCTAGGAAGAAAATAAAAGGAACCGTGAGATGGAGAGTGTGGAAGAGAAGACAGCTACAGTGCTTCACCCTCCCCGCATCCAACCTTTGCCATGACCTCACGCAGGCAAGAGCATATCCCTGACCCTTGAGCCTTCAGGCCTGGCCATGGCACTTGCTGTGGCCGATGGGATATGGCCAGAAATGACGATGTGCCAGTTCTGAGTCTACCTCCTAAAAGCCCTCTGCTGTTTCTATCTGCTCTTCAGCCGTCACCCTGGGAAAAGCTTTTCTGGGGCTACCTACTGCCCCTTTAGCTTGGGACCCAGAATGAACACACACAGATCCACTGAGCTGCGGTCAGCTTTGACCAGTAGACTCTCAGTTGATCCGGCTTCCCCTATAACTGGAGGGCCCAGTGAAAGGGAAGAAGTTGTTGAGCAAAGCTTTCAGGAAAACTTCAAGCTTTCAAGAGGACTAACGAAGCTGGGAGGCATGACCTCACTTTCCCGCCTTTCTCCTTCCTGCCCGGGACACAGTTGTGATGGTTAGAACTGCAGCAGCCATCCTGTGTTCCTGAGGAACCCTGGGGATGGATGTATCAGAAAGACAGACAGAATCCTGGTCTCTGAAACTTCGTGGAGCTGCCCAATTTGACCTGGGTTTATTTCACATGCAAGAACCACCCCTAAATTATTTAAACCACTATAATTGGGATTCTGTTATTAGCAGTCAAACATAATTCCTACCTGACACTGAATTATTAAGAAAGGCTTTGGGGGTAGACTGTATTTTCCAAAAGTGACCACAACAATATCTCTTCCCTCACTCAATCTTTATATGATGTGAGTCTGATGTTCCACCCATGGAGTGGTGGAGACTATGTAATCTTCCCTTGAACTTGGGTAGACCTTTGTCACTGTCTCAACTGTATGACTACCTACACTAGATCATTAAAATGCCACTTTCTCCTGGCTCTCTCTTGAGACACTCACTCTTGAAACCCAGTCACCACGCTGTAAGGAAGACCAAACTCCCCTACACAGAGAGACCACATGGAGAGGCCACAGTAGTGTTCTGGCCAGCAACCCAGCTGAGGTCACAGATAACAGCCAGCCTCAACCACCAGGTATGTGAGTGGAGAAACTCCAGGTGATCTCAGCCCCTTGACATCAAGTCTCCCCAGTCTCTGAGTCTTCCAGGTAAGGCCTCAGACATTACAGAGCAGAGACAAACTTCCCTATCATGCCCTTTCCAAATTCCTGGCCCAGATGATCTCTGAACATAATAACACAGTTGTCTTATTCCCCTAAGTTTTGTGGTATCAGTTTTTGAGGAGGTGACACTGGAGCTGAGACCTGAATGAGAAGGAAGTGGTTACGAGATCAGGGCTAGGACACTCCAGCAGCAGAGACAGCAAACATAAGACTATGAGGTGTGAACTCTTTCATTATATCCAAAGAACAGCAAGAGGGCCAGCACAGCTGAAGTGAGTGGTAAGACCATATAGGAGGGAACACTGGAGAGGTGGGTAGGGCCTCTCAGAGGAGGGACCTTCTCCTGGGGCATCAGGTGGTGACAACTTCCAGGGTAATGTCTCCTAATCGGCACACTGGCTTCTGAGCAGGCCTTCAAGGACTCAGGCCAAAGGAGGGACCCATGGTAGGAATTTTCAGCTTCTGTTAGGAGAAGGGTTTATTTTAGATGAGAAAACAGAGGACTAAAGGTGTCCAGGGGCCGTATCTGTTCAAAATCTAATTTTCACTTTATACAAGGAAAAGCAGAAGAACCTTAGCCTGGCGTTTTCGATCTGGTCCTAACTTTGTTTTAGGACCCATTACTTGACCCTTGATCCCTACCTGCCTCTCCAAAATTATCTATGAAAGCTCAGTGCTGCCCGTCCTCTGGAGCCCATTAATCAGGAGACAGACTTCATACTCATGAATGTTTGCCTTGTCGACTATCCTGCCCATGTGACCTCCTCTGCCTCTGCCCTGGCCTGGAAGATCCCTCAAAAGTCCATCTTAATGGTACCTCTTTCTGCAAAATTTCCTGGATTCACCAAAGTGAATAAGTTGCCCCCTCCCCTATGCCCCTGTAGATTTTTCACAAAACTACAGTTCTGCAAATTCTACGTACACAAAGTAGCATAATTGCTCATGTATCTATTTCTCCTCCCACCTCCACCCTCTCTCCCTGCAAGAAAGAAACCTAATCAAGGGCAAGTTCTGGGCTTTATTCATCTTTGGGGCTCCAAGGCCTGTTCTAGGATGATGAGTAGTTCAGACAGACGGATGGTTGGAGAGTCGGATTCAGGTGGCTGAGTAGATGGTGAAGGGATGGATGGCTGTTTGGCTGGGTGGGTAGACATCAGAGCAGTAGACTGATTGGGGGGTGAATGGGTCCCTGGATGTGCTCCCAGGTGCATGGACGTGTGGAAGGACTGATGGGTGGGTGAGAGACTGCTGGACGGTCAGGCAGAGGAATGCTTTTATGACTGGGTTCCTGGGGGGATGGAGGGAGCCTTTAAACCAGAAACCAGCAAACTTTTTCTGCAAGGGGCCAGATAATAAATATTTCAGGCTCTGCAGATCACATGTTAGACCACCAAAGGACTTTCTTTTCCTTTTTCATAAACATTTAAAAATATAAACTCCAGGCTTGGCGCCTGTAGCTCAGTGGTTAGGGTGTTAGCCACATACGCTGAGGCTGGCAGGTTTGAACTCGGCCCGGGCCAGCTAAACAACAACAACTGCAACAAAAAAATAGCTGCGTTGTTATGGCAGGCACCTATAGCCCCAGCTACTTGGGAGGCTGGGGCAAGAGAATTGCTTAAGCCCAAGAGTTTGAGGTTGAGAGTTTGAGGTTGCTGTGAGCTGTGATGTCACAGCACTCTACTGAGGGCAACATAATAAGACTCTGTCTCAAAAAAAAAAAAATATATATATACATAAAATATAAAAACTCCATTCTTAATTAATAAGCTATACAAAAAAAAAGGACCTCAACCATTAGGGTTCAATTTGGACAATAAGAATTTTTTTTTTGGTAGAGACAGAGTCTTACCTTATCACCCATGGTAGAGTGCTGTGACGTCACAGCTCACAGCAACCTCCAGCTCCTGGGCTTAGACAATTCTCTTGCCTCAGCCTCCCGAATAGCTGGGACTACAGGCACCTGCCACAGTGCCCGGCTATTTTTTGGTTGCAGTTCGGCCAGGGCCGGGTTTGAACCCAGCACCCTTGGTATATGGGGCCTCTGCCCTACCCACTGAGCCACAGGAGCCACCCTGGATGATAAAAATTTTTAATAATCCCCAAGTCAGATCTATCTATAATACCATTTGACCAGCACAGAACTGATTCCCAAACATAGAGGCCACAGCCTACTCCCCTAACAAAAGCCCAACAGAGCCAGAGACCTTTCCAGCTGGGGAGACTGGGGAAGCACGGCCAGCCCTGCGCATCACTGGGCCATCTTGGGACGTCAAGAGCATCAAATGTCTAAGGGGAAATTCTGAGGAAGAACTTGCCAAATTAGCAAATAGGGATGGATCCAAAGTTGGGGGGTGATAGGGAAGGCTCTAGAGCAGTGGTTCTCAACCTCCCTAAAGCTGCAACCTTTTAATACAGTTCCGCATGTTGTGGTGACCCCCAATCATAACACTATTGTCATTGCTACTTCATAACTGTAATTTGGCTACTGTTATGAATTGTAATGTAAATATCTGATATTAGGCGACCCCTGTGAAAGGGTCGTTTGACCCCCAAAGGGGTCGTGACCCACAGGTTGAGAACTGCTGCTCTAGAGGTTGTGGGTCTCCTTTGAGACTAGACTCCCTCTGCTGGGACTTAGAGTTGCACTAGGGATTTCTGCCACTTCTCTCCACATAAGCACCGATGTGATAAATGTAGCTCCCGACCAATTTCCCGCGACTGGCTCACGAGTTGTGATTTTTATGGGCTCTCTCTTGTGCCCCTCCACCCTTACTATATTATTATGGATTACCAGTGGCTTCAGCGCCTTTCCAACTGGCAGGAAATGGTACAAACACAGATGGAAGTTTCCCGGTTAAAACCCTCTTAACAAAAGTCATAAAACAAAAAAGCTCAGCCCCTCTGTCATGCTGCCAGCCTAGAAACAAGTGGGAGAAGAAAAATGGGAGACTGATTCCTTCAGTTCTTGCTAAATAGATCCTTTAAGTGTAAGGGGGCTGGCAGGGTGGTAAATGTCACGTCTGAGGGCTTTGGTTTTAATGCACACAAAGCTCTCATCCTCAAGGGCAAAATGAGGGGCTGGGAGCCCCAGACCAGAGTAGTGCTGTGTCCTCCTCCCAGAGACCTGGCTGCTGGCAGGCAGATGTGACACCAAGGTGACACTGCTGACAGGGACCACAGCTGGATTCAGCAGGAGGCCTGGCTCGGTGCTGGGTGCTTCAGGGCACCCAGAGATGGCCCTGCCCTGAGGGGCTCCAAAGGCAGCTGGGGACTCAGAATTAACACCTGAGAAGTGTGGGCTGGGAGTGAGACTGGAATTTGCACCAGCTCAGTCATTGTGTGACACTGGCCACTCATTCCTTTTGGGCCTCTATATCACCACCTACAAATGCCCAGGTCAGACATTCTTTGAGATGGCGAGTGATACGAAGCAGTATAGAACCAAATGCTGAACTATGGCAAGACTGCAGATGGCTCAGAGAGCTCCGAGGGGGCCTGAGATGGTGAGTCTACCACTTCCCCTCACTTCCCAAGTCTCAGGTCTCAGTGGTGACCTCGTCCCTCACCTCTTCCTAAGAGTAAGCCCCGAACAGTACCACCTCAGGGAAGCCTGCCCAGATCTCCCAGCGCTATTGGTCACTGCCCTGATCTGTCCCCTTAGTTGGCCAGAGAACACCTGGAGAAAGGCCCCGTCTGATCTATCTTTCCATTCCCCAGCTCCTGTCACCCAACTAGAGTTTTTAAAAAAAATGTTTGGGCAGTGCCGGTAGCTCAGTGGGTGGGGCACTGGCCACATGCATCAGGACTGGTGGGTTCGAACTCAGCCCCGGAGTGCTAAAAACAAAAAAATAGCCAGGCGTTGTGGCAGGTGCCTATAGTCCCAGCTACTTGGGAGGCTGAGGCAAGAGAATCGCTTAAGCCCAAGAGTTGGAGGTTGCTGTGAGCTGTGACGCCATGGCACTGTACCAAGGGTAACATAGTAAGACTATGTCTCAAAAAAAAAAAAAAGTTGGCTCGGTGCCTGTGGCTCAATCGGCTAAGGCGCCAGCCACTTACACCTAAGGTGGCAGGTTCGAATCCCCAGCCCGGGCCCGCCAAACAACAATGATGGCTGCAACCAAAAAATGGCCGGGCATTGTGGTGGGCGCCTGTGGTCCCAGCTACTTGGGAGGCAGAGGCAGGAGACTCGCTGGAGCCTAGGAGTTGGAGGTTGCTATGAGCTGTGATGCCATGGCACTCTACCCAGGGGGATAGCTTGAGGCTCCGTCTCAAAAAAAAAAAAAAAAGAAAACAAAAACCCAGCTAAAGTATAGGAAAAAGACACAAATAGACACAACACCAAAAATGGACTTAAAGATGGCAAACGGGCACAAAAAAGATGCTAACAAATGGCTAGCTTAATTGCCATTAGAAAAATTTGAATTGAAACTACAGTGAAGGCTCGGCGCCTGTGGCTCAAGTGTCTAAGGCACCAGCCACATACACTTAAGATGGTGGGTTCAAATCCAGCCTGAGCCCACCAAAACAACAATGACAGCTACAACCAAAAAATAACCGGGCGTTGTGGCAGATGCCTGTGGTCCCAGCTACATGGGAGCCTGAGGCAGGACTCACTTGAGCCCAGGAGTTAGAGATTGCTGTGAGCTGTGATGCCATGGCACTCTACCCAGGGGGACAGCTTGAGGCTCTGTCTCAAAAAAAAAAAAAAGAAACT
>CAUYQV010085907.1:0-16455 GCA_963574575.1 Galagoides demidoff
GAAGAAACTGAGCAGGAGACGGATGAGTGCGCTTTGGGGTGTCCAAGCAGCAGAGCAACTGTGCAGAGATTCACGGGCCTGACCCAGAGGAAGGGCTGCACCCCACTGGGGAATGACTGGGGGCGGGAATGACAGGTGGTAAGTGATGGCCCCACCGACTCCTTGGTAACTGAGAGGAAGGGCTGGGCGAGGAGTGGGAACGGAAGAGGCAATCCTGGGAAAACAAACTTTCCACGGGAGTAGGAGACAATTTTAAGACAGATCACCCCTTGGAAGCTCTCTGGGTCGTCAGAGAACAGGGTAAGAGGTGCCTAGCAGGGGTCCAGGTGAAATCCAAGTATTGCAGAATCAGAGATGTGTTATCAGTCCTCAGAGAGCCCCTGCAAAGAAGCCCCCGACAAGCTAAGCAAAGTGGGTGCTTCAACAGTGAAAATGATGAAAGCCAAAGGCCTCACCCTGGGAGAGAGAACTATCATGGCTGTCCAGAAAGAAAAGAAAAAAGATATATATATATATGTGTGTGTGTGTGTGTGTGTGTGTGTGTGTGTGTGTATAAACATCTCTATATATGTATATGTATGTATAGATAGATACACACACATACATAATATTTAAGAGATAAATGGGATATACTTATATAAACTGACGTAAGAAGAAAGTAGAATGTCAAACTAAAACAGAGGGGAAATAACACAGCACGTCAGCGTTAATTGGGTACCATTAAACAGAGAGTAAAAAAGAATATCTTGGGCAGCACCTGTGGCTCAAGGAGTAGGGCACTGGCCCCATATGCAGGAGGTGGTAGGTTCAAACCTGGCCCTGGCCAAAAAAAAAAACTGCAACAAAAAACAAAAAGAAAGACTATCTTAAGTCAGAAGTTCAAAAATTTGGTGGAAGGGACATAAAAAAAGATACAAAATGGGACTTGACTGAACTAAAAAAAGCTGAAGGAAAAACTCATTTCAAAAATGAAGGACAAATTCTGAGAACTGTATTATTGCAAATAAGGGACATTGAGGGGAAGAATGAAAATAGGTAAGAACAGCACATAGAAAAAGCAAAAGGTAAAAGTTACCATCAGTGGATGATAAATGTGTTGAGGAATGCTAGGTGTTGAGTACTCTTTCTTTTATTAGACATTACGTATCAGGATAAACCTAGGACATCTCCTACAAATAGGAAGGTTTTTTTTATTGATAATCCAAGAGTTCTTTTCCAATTAAAATTACAGGAAGGATAGAAGCATGACAATCCGGAAAACATTTGACTACAATGACACTAGTTTTCTTTCATTGCCTTATTTAATACGAAGTGATTGTTAAATAGGATTGTGCTAATTGTATACTTTAATCTCTTCCATTATTGTTTTTAATGAGGCATTTTGCTTTGGTTACAAGGACTTAGTTTTTTACAGTCATGCTGAGATATAATTTACAGACATTTAAACTCATGCATTATCAATCCCCCCTTTAAGGGTAGTTTTGTTATAAATAAATAAAACTAATGCAATAAAATTTGGTATTTACTCTATTACATTTCTCATATTTAGTTTTTTCTCCTAGGTTGCATGATGTATACTTTTTATAGATAAAACATATTAGGATAACCAACACTGATTTGCCCCTACTTCTTGACAACACCCTCTATGATCCACAGCAAAGCTCCCCTGTCCCTTTTTTTTTTGAGACAGAGTCTCAAGCTGTCACCCTGGATAGAGTGCTGTGACGTCACAGCTCACAGCAACCTCCAATTCTTGGGCTTAAGTGATCCTCTTGCCTCAGCCTTCCAAGTAACTGGGACTACAGGCGTCCCCCACAACACCTGGCTATTTTTTGGTTGTAGTAGTCATTGTTGTTTGGCAGGCCTGGGCTGAATTCAAACCCTCTAGCTCTAGTGTATGGGGCTGGCGCCCTACCGGCTTGAACTACAGGTGCCAAGCCAAAAAAGCCTCTTTTCCTTAAACCCTGTCCCAAATCACTCTATCAAAGCCTAAACCGTATTGTCGGAATCCTGGGTGCCCCACAGCTTCGCAGGGGCTTCCTGATCATTGCAAAGAGCAGTAGATCCAGCCTATTCAATTACAGATTTGTTCCTACCAGTTTGTGACTGGAGGGCATCACGTGAAAATGTAATTGTTAAAATCACATCTGTGTATTATATCATTTTAGAAAGCTTTTCAGTGGGGCATAAGATGTTGCATTTTTATGTATAAAGGCAACATATGTGAAGAAGTAGATATTTAGAATGCTCTAATGGGAATGTTATTCAGATTGTCAAACAAAAATCATCAACAGGAGAGTGTTTAATGAAAACAAGGAAGAGGAAAAAATCTCTGTCATGAGGGAAGCAAATGTTATTTTGCAACGTTCTAATACATTAATCAAACAGATTTCACATTTGCTTTCCATTTCCCAGTGGTACGCTAGTTGAAGATGATTAGAGCTGTGTAAAATACATTATTTAAATATTTGAATATTGTGGGAAATTTGTCAGCTATTTCTATAACAGTCTAGATTTTAAGTTATCACTGTGAAAGATGGTTTATGGGAATATACAAATCCAGTAAGAATTTTCATTGTGCTGTCAGGGGGAAAGTAAAAATTAATCATTTTTTAAAAAATACTTCCTTGAAATTATCTATTTCTTTTGTTTAACTGAATGAAAAATTACCTAACACAGCTATCAATTCTTTCTTCTACTATATAAAGGAAATGGAATAAATAATGTTAAAGTGGCAGTCATTAAATACTAGAGTCATTTGAAATTAAAATTGTAACATTTTAGAAGAAATAAGTGACCTGTGAAAAATCTCAGATTTATTTTACTACCAAGTATATTTTTTTAGGAAGAACATCAAAACCGTTTTATTTTAAGGGGTAATTGTCACCTTCTCAGTATTAATGTCTTTAATGATGTTAAATTATTCAATCTCTTCTTTGACTGGAGATTAGGAATACGAGCAAATCAACTAACTCAAGAAATTCACACAAATTAAGAGCTTTGGCATTGGAAACTTTTTGGTAATTTGAAGTTTTTTAATTGTCAATGAATAAAAACATTGTTCTTACTCTTGATCTCTGACTCAGTGAGTTAACCAGTTCCATCAGCATCATCCAATATTGATCTCCGAGTCCCTGAGTTAACCAGTCCCGCAAGCAATCACCCAATATTGATCTCCGAGTCCCTGAGTTAACCAGTCCCGCCAGCTATCACCCAATATTGATCTCCGAGTCACTGAGTTAACCAGTCCCGTCAGTAATCATCCAATATTGATCTCTGAGTCACTGAGTTAACCAATCCCATCAGTAATCACCTATTTTATGGCAGGCAGGTGTTGTGCAAGACCTTAGGGATGCTTCACAGAACTACCTTCCTAAGTCACAGTCCAATGGTAAAAGGTAGAAAGAAGAAATTCATGACACTACAACTGCGTGTGGCTGGCAAGGAAACTGGTTGCACCAGAGACAGCAGAAAGGAGGCCTGAGCACCTCTGAAGGGTAAAATCAAAAGAGACCCTGCAGTGGTAGGTTCTGCTGGGGGAGCTGTTGACCTGCTGCTGACACTGTCCCCACTGGACAGTTGCTTCAGTCCTTCTGGGTTCTGGATGGCTATGTCATCGTTAAACTGCATAAATTCTGTCTTCCCCTGCAGCCTTGTGTAGCTCCCTCAAGACTCAAAATTATGTGGTGTAGGTTTTGTAGATCTTCGGGGGTATATCCCATTCCCTGGCTGTCAGTGAGAAGGGAGAAAATAGTTCTATGTGGTTCTCAAGTGAGATCTAGAGGAAAGGTTCCTAACACCAGGAGTTCAGGGGTGGGACATGGGCTGATGGAGCCCCCCGAAGGGGTCAGTGAAGTCTCCAGTGTCTCACGCTACACTGAGTAAGCCCAGTCCCCATTCATACAAATTTGACAAGAAAAGGAGAAAAACATAGTTTTCCTGTTCTTATGTTGGCCTGGTTCTCACCTGCTCATTGCCTATTTTTAACTCTGTGACCACTCTTCTTCATTTCTCCTGTATCCAGGAGAAAAATAACTGACAAAAAGGATAAGGAGGCTTGGAAGAAAGATAGAGAGAGAGAGAGAGAGAGAGACAAGCAAATGCGAATATAGATTTTTATTTTTTCCCTACCTATACAAGAGAAAACTTACTAACCACTGTTCTACAGCCTATTTTTTTTTTTTTTTTGTATTTAACATATCTCGGAGCTGATTCACTGTCCAGGTTCTTCTTTCTTTTTCCATCAGTCCATATATCATTATGGACAAGCATAGTTAATTTTCTTTCATTTAAGTCACCGTAATTGAAAGTAAGCCAATATCTTATTTTTGCCCTAATCTTTGCCATCCAAAACAATTCTTTCAATGAGAATGGAAAGATGATTTTGGAAAGTCTTTGTATGGATTGGAAATACGTATTTATAAAGATAAATCCCCATACATGGAATTCCTGGCTTGAGAATGTATGTATTGTTACTTTGAAAAATATTGAGAAAATTTTCTCCTTTAGAGTTGAATTTGTGTTCACATCAGCAGTGTACAGAAGTGCTCAATTTGCCAGAAAGCAACTGGGGCTCTTGTATTTTTGTCCATCAGATACAGTTGCTAACTTTTCCTCATCGCTTTTCTTGTGCATTTACTCCCTGAATGTTTAGTTGAAAATAAACTTTCAGAATTTGTCTTATTGCTCTTTGTTACTGTAGTCAGAGGCGTCACTCCTGACTTTATTGTTTTTGGATACAAATCCTAGTTACGAAGGCTTTCCCCACCCCTGAATCATCAGAGCCTTCATATTATAATTTTCATATTTAACTTCTGGATTCACTGGAAATCATTTTGCTTTAAAGTGTGCGACCCGTAGAACTCCAGATCTGCCTTTTCTGCACGGATATCCTGTTATTCACTTGTAGAATGATCAATATCTTGCTCACTGTTTGGGTATCCTTTTTATCCTACACAAAATCACCAGACATATTTTAATTTATATCCACTTATTTTTAACTGTTTTACATTGGTCTGTTTGTCTCTGTTTTCTGAAAACTAAATTTCTTACCCAGCAGGTTGGTGATTTACTTCTTAGAATACACAGGAAGTCCCTGAGGGAAGTTGTTCCATTGGATTTGGTTCTAACTACTGAAAAATAACTGGCAATATGAAAGGATAAGGAGGCTTGGAAGAAAGATAGACACACTGAAAGTTTCTTTTCAGCCCCAAATCTTTCTTTATCAGCCTTTCCACAGTTCTTAACATTATCACACATCCTAAAGGGTTATGGTGTTGACAGCTCCATTTCAAATGCAAATGTTAAACTGCTTAAAATATTTTCAAGCAACATAAAATGTAGCAAGAACGAGACTCATAGACACAGCAGTCAAAATCTAGATAGATTACATTGTATCACAGGACGAACAGCATCATCGGGGAAGTCTCCCATTCTGAAAGAGATTATGCCTTTCTGTTCTTTGTCCATGTATTTCCATAAAAGCCATACTGGATTCATCCCATAGCCAGCAACACCAAGTAGAGCGTCAGGGGCTCCTTCAAGGTTCAAGATGTATTTTTAAAATGAGGATGTCGTTATTCAGTGCAGAGATTGGTGCCTACTGCTACCAGGGACAGTTCAGGAATTCTTAGGTTACTACCCACACTGAACTCTGATTAAAAAACTGAAAAAGCATTCCCCAGAACAGGGACACAGACACAGGTGTATATGATGGTAAATCATGAGCTTTTTGACTGCAGCGATCATAGTGACTGTTAAAGGGTTTGGATCTCAAACCCAATAAATCCGAAAGACTTTGGAGACAAACGTTCTTTATTGGCTCCAAAGAATCATAGAGTATGTACTGTTCTGAGTCTCCTTTCTTTCTTTCAGCAAAAATGTTTTTGATGTGGCTCATTGTCAATTCATACATCTTTTGTGAGGGGCTTAGTTAAATGGAGTTTCTGCCTTATTAAACACTAGACATTGTATGTTCTGAATACCAAACCTTTGTCAGATATACATACTGGAATATTCTCTCTTTTATCTGTTGCATGCCTTTTCATTTTTTTTTTCTTTTGAAGACTAGTTTCTATTTTTGAGAAAGCACAATTTATGATCTCTCTTCTTTTCAGGTCTCAACTAAAGCATGTCTGTTTCTCTCAGATATTTAACAAAATTTTTTCTCCTATTTTTTTTCTACATGTTTGCCATGGATTTTAGATTAAATTTTATGATCCATTGTTAGTTATTGTTTTTCCGGTATAATGTGAAAATGATACTTTTTCTTTTCCATCCCGAATGATGCCCAGTTGTTCTGGCACCGTTTGTTAGAAAGGCTTTTCTTTGTCCATTGAATTACTTCGACATCTTTGTTAAAAATCAATTGCCCATGTATGTTCAGCTCACTTTTTAGATCTATTCCGATCTACTGATCTATAGGTATTCAGCGGGGTCATTACTGTAGCCTGTTAACTGCTGCAGTGAGGTATTGCAAATCCAATCTTTCTAAGTTTGTTTTACTTTTGCAAAATTGTTATGGCTGAAGTCTACTATTTCCCCCATACTATTTTTAAGACCAATTTCCACTGAAAAAATCTTATTGGGATTCTGAAAAGGATTGCATTGAATCTACCCATGAGTACAGAGAAATTAAAATCCTAATATTTCCCACACCAGAAGCATGGTCTGTATCTCCATCTCCATTTAGTTAGGTCTTCTTTAATTTCCTTCAGAAATGATTTGTCTTCATTGTACAGATCTTGGGTATATTCTGTTAAATAATCCCCCAATAATCTATATTTTTGAAGATGCTGGAAATTTTTTAATTTATTTTTTATTTAAAAAAAATTTTTTTTTTTTTTTGGTTTGGGATTCATTGAGGGTAGAGAAGATTAGATTAGACTGATTGCATTTGTTAGATAAAGTCCCTCTTATAATTGTGACTTGCCCCTAAGATGTGTGCCATAGACTGTGACTCCCATCCCCCTCCCTCCTTCCTTCTCCCCACTTGCCCATCCCCCTACTCCACCCTTTGTATTAGCTCATCTACTGCCTTCATATTAGAATTGAGTACATTGGATTCTTGCTTCTCCATTTTTGTGATGCTTTACTAAGAAGAATGTGTTCTACTTCCATCCATGTTAATACCAAAGATGTAAAGTCTCCATTACTTCTAATGGCTGGATAGTATTCCCTGGTACACACATACCACAGCTTGTTAGTCCATTCCTGGGTTGGTGGGCACTTAGGTTGTTTCCACATTTTGGTGATTGTAAATTAAGCTGTGATAAATAGTCTAGTATAAATGTACTTACAATAAAGTGATGGTTTTTTCTTCTGGGTAGGTGCCTAGTAATGGGATTGTAGGATCAAATGGGAGGCATAATTTGAGTTCTTTGAGGATTCTCCATACTTCCTTCCAAAAGGTTGTATTAGTTTGCAGTCCCACCAGCATTGTAAAATTGTTGCCTTCTCTCCACATCCACACCAGCATTGGCAGGTTTGAGATATTGTGATGTGGGCCATTCTCACTGGAGTTAGGTAATTTCTCAGGGTAGTTTTAATTTGCATTTCTCTGATGATTAGGGATGATGAACATTTTTTCTTATGTTTATTATCCATTCATCTGTCTTCCTCAGAGAAGATTCTATTCATGTGTCTTACCCAGTGACATATGGAATTGGTAGGTCTTTTTTTTTGTTGATTAATTTGAGTTCTCTGTAGCTCCTAGTTATCAAGCTGTTGTCCAATTCATATTATAAATATTTTTTCCCATTCTGAAGGTTGTCCTTTTGCTTTGGTTATTGTTTCTTTAACTATGCAGAAGCTTTTCAATTTAATTGTGACCCATTTATTTATTTTTGTGGTTGTTACAATTGCCATGGAAATCTTCTTCAAAAAAATCTTTCCCTAGGCTGATATCTTCAAGTGTTTTCCCCACACTTTCTTCAAGGATTTTTATTGTTTTGTGCCTTGGATTTAAATCTTTTATCTAGCTTGTATCAATTTTTGTAAGTGGAAAGACATGTGGGTCCAATTTCAGTCTTTTACAGGCTGTTATCTAGTTCTCCCAACACCATTTATTAGAGATTCTTTCCTCGAATGTATGTTCCTATTTGGTTTATTAAATATCAGGTGGCTATAAGATGTTAGTGTCATGTTATGGTTTTCTCTTCCATTCCAAATGTCAGTGCCTCTATTTTTGTGCCAATACCATGCTGTTTTGATCACTATGGCCTTGTAGTATAATCAAAAGTCTGGTAGGCTGATGCCACCAGCCTTGTTTTCATTACTGAGAACTGCCTTAGCTACATGGGGATTTTTCCAGGGCAGGCTTAACCAAGAAGAAAAAGATCTCTTGTACAGACCCATTTCAAGAACTGAGATTAAAGAAACAATAAAATTCTCCCAACCAAAAAAATGAAAAAATGCCCTAGTCCAGATGGCTTCACACCAGAATTCTATTAAACCTTCAAAAAAGGGCTTATACCCATGTTGCAGAAATTATTCCAAAAAATTGAGAAGGAAGGACTCTTCCCCCAAAATGTTCTATGAACCAAGCATCGTGCTGATACCAAAAATCAGGAAAAGACCCAACTAAAAAGGAGAACTTCAGACCACTTTCACTAATCAATATAGATACAAAAGTTCTTGGTAAAATCCTAGCCAATAGATTACAGCTATCCATTAAAAAAAATCATTCATCATGATCAAGTAGGTTTCATCTCAGAGATGCAAGGCTGGTTTCACCTATGCCAGTCCACAAATAATTCACCAGAAGCCAAAACAAAGACCATATGATCCTCTGAATAGATGCAGAAAAAGCATTTGATAAAATTCACCATCCGTTTCTAATTAGAACACTTCGAATATAGGTATAGGAGGCACATTTATTAAACTGATTAAAGCCATATACAACAAACCCACAGCTAATATTATACTGAATGGAGTAAAACTGAACGCTTTTCCACTTAAACTGGATCCAGACAAGGTTGTCCTCTATCACACTACTATCCAACATAGTGCTGGAAGTTCTTGCCAATGCAATCAAGCAAGAGAATGAAATAAAGGGCATCCAAATGGGAGCAGAGGAGGTCAAACACTTGCTCTTTGCTGCTGATATGATCTTATGCTTAGAGAACCCCAAAGATTCAACCACAAGATTCCTGGAAGTGATCAAAAAACACAGCAATGTCTCAGGAAATAAAATCAATGCTCACAAATCAATAGCCTTTGTATACATTAATAACAGCCAAGATGAGGGGCTAATCAAGGGCACAATTCCCTTCACAACAGCTTTAAAAAAATGATGGTGGAAATTTTTGTTGTTTTTAAATATTATTTTGAAATTGTTCAGGGCTAGTGTACAGGAATACCATTGTTTGATGAAAATCAATCTTGCATCCTATTACTTTACTAAATGAATTATTTCTAGTAGCATTTTGTAGATTCCTTAGGATGTTGTACCTACATGGATGTAAGGAACTAGTTAAAAATGAAGCTAGTTAAAAATGACTTGTAAGAAAAACCAAGGCAGCAAGAAAACTTACTTATTCACAACTACTCCTTAGCAGTTGTGAGCAACAATTACGATATAGATGAATTACAGTGGCATTATTTCAGCACTAGTAAATCTAATGTGATTTTTACATTATCACAAGCTTAAAACATATTAAAAAGTCAGAATAACAGTGCATTCCAAGTACTGCTGTTTAGTAGAATATTTCTTTCTGAATATTCCTCTGGTTTTGCAGTCTACACACACAAGTGTGCACACATTCTTAAGTCAAGAATAAATGGAAATGGATGTTAGGCACAGACTTTAAAAATTCTAAAAAGGTACTGTTCTTCTGCAAAGAAATGTACTTCACATGTCACTCTGGAAATTTGGTGCCAAAAAAGCAAGGAAAGCAGATATTTCAGCATTGTCTGTAACAGCCAAGATGTGGAAACCACTGAAGTCTACCTGGATGTATGAATGGTTAAATGTGATCTATATACACAAGAGGATACGATTCAGCCTTTAAAAAGAAGAAAACACTGCCTGTTGCAACAACATGAGTGAACTTGGAGACTACTATGCTACGTGAAAGAAAACAGACACAAAAAGAGAAACCCTGCATGATTGATCTCCCTTATATCTGTAATTTAAAATAGCCAAACTCACAGAGTAGAACAGTGGTTGCCAGGAGCTCGAGAGTGGGGAAAATAAAATGATGTTGATCAGGCTGGGCACAGTGGTTTGCGCCTTAATCCTGGCACTCTGGGAGGCTGAAGCTTGAGCTCAGGAGCTCTGAGACAGCCTGAGCAAGAGTGAGACCCCGTCTCTACTGAAAATAGAAAAACTAGCCAGGTGTTGTGGCGGGCACTCTGAGGCAACAGGGTCACTTGAGCCCAAGAGTTTAATGTTGCTGTGAGCTATGTCATGACACTCTACCCAGGGTGATGAAACGAGACAGACAGGACCGTCTTGTGGGATGAAATCTTCAAAGAAAGTGGTTCAAGGGCATTTAAGGGTTAGAGAATATTTCGTTTGCCTAAAAAAGTTAGGATTAACTATAGAAGAGGGGTGTGGGTGGGGTATTATATATTTTTAATATTTAAAATTAGTATAATTTACACAAAAATATATTTCTTTAAATAAGTACTGTAAAAGGGTTTTCATTAGCTAATTTGGGTAGGAAGACTGCTGGGGTATTTCTAATTGGAATTTTGTTTATAGGAGTTTCTTCTATGGGCAACCCAGAATGAATGGGTCTGTGGCCTAAAGAAAGGTTGACCTGTATTTCCTGCCCAAAGCAGTCAGATGAATCTGCTTCCAGATTCTGTCTGTGATTATGAGATGCAGACCAGACTCTTCCCTTCCTGGAAGGCCCCCCCCCAGTTTTCTGAGTTTGGCACCCATCTGAGACCTCCTCATTTGATTAGATTTCCATCCTCTCTTGATCATTTTTTAAAAAATAGTTCTGATGCTATACTCAGAACAATTCGACATCTGGAGTTTCCCTTTTCTTCACTGTGTACTTTCAATGAAAATTGATTTGTTCATTTTTAGTTAATGTGACTAGACGTCCCACTTTTGGCAGGACAGTCCCGATTTTTAACAATTTGTCCTGTGTCCTGCAGCATTTTTAAAAAGTCCCAATTTTTGGAAAGAATGCAGGACAAGCTAGGGAATGGCGGGAGAACAGGAAGGGAATATACATTTTTTGGCTGCTGAAAAGGTTAATGTAACTCCATTTGGGAATGAAGAGGTTAATGTAACTTCATTTGGAAATGAAAAGGCTAATGTAAACTCCCTACTCGCCTCCTGGGCAAGGTCACCCAGGTGGAATCAGTATCAGAAGGAGACTGGCTCCCTCCCTGGCTTCTAGGCAAGGACAATTAGCTCACAAGGAGCACTAAAAATTGTGGGATATGCGCTGTCCTTACCAGGAACTAATGCTGCGACTGAACACATTTTTTCTATATAAAATCACAATTAAGTGTTGAGACTTTGAAAGCCATGTTATGTGTGAAATATAATTTAACAAATTCTTGTGAAAAACTTCATGACCTTTTAAACAACGATAGCAATCTACTAAAAAAATTCACTCAAATGAGAAATATGCCAAAGAATAAAATAATACTATATATAATTTTTTTTTTTTTTTTGGCCAGGGCTGGGTTTGAACCCACCACCTTCAGCATATGGGGCCTGTGCCCTACTCCTTTGAGCCATAGGCACCACCCTATACATAATTTTTTTAATGCATTATATTTATAACTATACTCATGTTGAAATTAAAAATATATATATTGCAATACTATTTTTGCATTCTATGAAAATTCTTGTTGCTCCATATAGACCAATTTTTTTAATTAAGAACCTTCCCCCCCTTCAGTGGTGTCCCACTTGAAATGTTAAAATCTGGTCACCTTATTTTTAGTCAAAGTGTCCATAGTAAGCTGGGCTAATGACCTTTGCACTCACAGGTTTGTTTACCAATTTTGTAGCCATATTTGGCAAATCTTAGCCAATGGAAACCTCCTCTTTCCTTCATAATCCTCTCCATGTTCAATTGTCATATATGGCAAGATTTTCTGACCTAAGTTTTAAGACTACTGCATCTTATAAGAACTAGGATGATTAGCAAAGTAAGCTGGCCAGTGGCTCAGTAACTCCCATGATTCTTTGATTTTGAGAGTTGCAAAAACTCTGAGAACTTACAGGAACCAAACTCAGGAATCCCAAAGTTGGTTGCCTTGTGGACTTAGTTTAGAGACTGAACAGAGGACGGGTCTGCGGCTGAATGAAGTAGATGCATTTGGCCTTGAATTTTTGTCACATACCGAAAGGTAAGTCAGCCCTCAATAATCAAAATACTTTATTTTCTTTTTCTTTTTTAATAGGAACTTTATGAAGAAAAAGTGGTGTGTAAAACATTTGATATTTAAGACAATAAAGTTTTTATCATAAGAATGAAAAGATTCTAGATTACTAACTTGTTTCCTGAACACAATATTGGGCATCAAGAATGTGCTTGTCACAAATTCCAAGACAAGCTGACGTTTTTTTTCTTTCTTTCTTTCTTTTTTTTTTTTTTTTTTTTTTGAGACAGAGTCTCACCATGTCACCCTTGGTGAAGTGAAGCAACCTCTGAGTCTGTTTCTCTAGAACAGAGCTGACCTAGATTATTTTTAAAAGCACTCAGCAACTCTAAAATCCCATATAAATTATCGTAGGTGAAGCCATCACAGCGCCCTCATTTAGACTGAATAATCAGTATAGTTGGGTGGTTTCCTTTTTACAGAACTATGCCCCTTTCTAATTCTCTAATCAGCCTACACATTAACGACGTTACTCACCATGATCAAGGTTATTAGCGTCCCATTGTTTTAAGTTTTGTCATACATTTTAGGAGAATAAAAAAATTCAGCCGTTTCCCTTTTCACTACTCAAGTAATAATCGTACTTTCAGTCTTGCCCATGTCTTTCTATGTTAAAAAGAACAGAAATAAAATCTTATCTAAGCTCTAGTCCCCTCTGTTTATATAGTTTATTCTCAATTATTTTAAATATAATCTATTACAAATTATTTTAAATGTCTTGAATTGTTGCTAAATTTTTTTATTAAGTGATGTAAAATGTGACATAACATGGCAGAAGAGATTATTCTGGTCCAACTCAAAATTCTTTTTTCTGGTGTGTCCATTGGCCTGTCACTGGTGGAACAATTGGTGCCTGATGCCATCAATGACAAGGATGTGCTAGCTGCCAGAAATGCATGGTCTAAGATTTCCTATGTTGATGTCAGTATGTTGATTTTTTTTTTTAACCTCCTTCTATTTCTCTCTCCCCTACACACACATACACGCACAGGCAAAGAATCACAGCCCTTTTGATCAACTAATTCATAATATCATGACACTATGTAAATCCATTTATGTATACCTTTTTTTATTTAAGACAGAGTGTCACTTTGTTACCCTTGGTAAATCCTCTTGCCTCAACCTCCCAAGTAGCTGGGATTTCCAGGTGCCTGCCACAACGCCCGGCTATTTTTTTAGAAATGAGGTCTCACTATGACTCAGGCTGGTCTTAGCTCATGAACTCAGGCAATCCACCTGCCTCGGCCGCCCAGATTATAGGCATGAGCCACTGCACCTGGCCTCATAAATGTGTAATTATTGAAAACTGCTTTTCAAAAATTGAAATTTCACACATTGATATTGTGTGCTTTTGTTTATTACTAAGAATATAGTCATTTTTTTGTTGATGGTGAAGAAGTTTCGTTTCAGAAAATGGATTATCTTCATGAAGCTTTTATAATGTATGTCCCATTGTTCGGCTACTTTGAAGGCATAGACATTGATCAGGCTGCACTTTTATTTGAAACAATATCCTTGTTGCCTTACATTTCCTCAGAATTTTCCCTACAGAGTCATATGTGCTAGTTTAAAATAATGATGATGATTGTCGATAACCAATCCCAGAATTTTACCACCATAAAAAAGAAATCTCTTAGGAGCATTCAAATTAAAAGGGATATATAAGAAGAGAATCATTTAAAAATATCCAAAGTACTCAGTACTTCTACGAAACCAACTTATATTTACTCACACTTTCTTATGAAAGATAGAACACAACTATAGCCCAGGATGAAGGAGAGAAATGGAGTGGGAAGGGAGGGGAGGGGGGAGGCTTGATAGAGGGAGGGTAAAAGGCAGGACCACACCTATGGAGCATATGACAAGTCAAATCTGTTAAGTGTAGAACACAAATATCTTCATTATCTTAACACAATAATAAAGTAAATGAGGCAAAAGCTGTGTTGATTGGTTTGATGTGACCATGTCAGATTGTATAAAAAAAAAATCAACACATTGTACCCCACATATGCATAAATGTATTCATGATCTATGTGTATATGAAATAAATATAATAAAAATAAATAACATCTAAAAAAATAAAAGTTATATTAGGCCCACCTTAGAACTTAGCACAGGTAAGGCACAAAGGCTTGTTGATACTGATGCCGCTGTGGCTGGACCAGGGCCCACCTATAGAGAACTACTGCACTGTATTTATTTATTTGCTTATGGTCACATTTTGCAAGAGCGATATTGGGGTTTTTTTGTTTTTTTTTTTTTTGAGACAGAGTCCCACCTTGTCTCCCCTAGTAGAATGCCATGGCATCATAGCTCAAGCAACTTCAGACTCTCGGGCTCAAGCAATTCTCCTGCCTCAGCCTCCAGAATAGGTGAGACCACAGGCAGCCATCAGTGCAGGCTGGTCTGAAGATGGTGAGCTCAGGCCTCCCAGAGTGCTGGGATTACAGGTGTGAGCCAGTGCACCAGGCCATGTTAGATTTCTTGAAAGTCTTCCATTATGCTATCTTCGTTTTGTTTTCTTTCTTTTTTTTTTTCATCAAGCCTTTTCACAGGCTGCTTGTTCTAAAGAGAGCATTGTTATCAGCCCATGCCTGTGTTATCACCCCTCTCTCTCTCTCTTTTTGCACTTTTTAGCCGGGGCTGGGTTTGAACCTGCCACCTCCAGCATATAAGGTGGGCGCTCTACTCCTTTGAGCCACATGCACCACCCCTCACGTCTCTTTCTTCACCCACCCTTTCCTTCTTCAGTTTCCCCTGATTGCCAATAGTGAATATGATGCCCTCTTTTATGTTTTTTAATCTTAGCATCTATGTTGTGTTAAAATTACTTCTCTGCTTCCCCAGATTGCAAACTCCATGAGGACAGGGATCTGTGGGTCATCGTCCCCTGCCCACCCCAGGGCCTGGTACTGCCCTGAGATCACTCCGTATTTATTGTATGTCTATAAACCTACTCTTTCTTAGGGGATAGTCACAGTTATATTTTAAAATGTTACATATATTTCTTATAATTTGTGTGAGGCACTGAAGTGTAGAGGTGATTTCCAATTTTATTATAGATCTAATACATTGAGCAGGTATCGTTTTCAGCTATGATTTTTATGTATATATCACGTCCCCTTAATTCTTAGTGTCACTTTTGTTTTATTCTTTAGTACACACACCCCAAAGAAAAATCATGAGGAAATATTCCAATATATATTCAGAAGATATTATCCTACTTTTCGATCTGTGCGTTATTGTATCATACTTTTCAAATGAGTTGTCCCAGTAATTTATTTGAAAACTGTATGTGTATTACAGTTATTTCATCCAGGTGATTTACAGCACGATTCACCAAAAAGAGTAGTGAGCCACTAAAATATATGAGCTGTAGTCTCGAAAAGCATCTAAAACAATGTAAAATTATTAGACGTGATCAAAGATACTCTTTTTTTTTATTAAATCATATTTGTGCACATTAATACTATCATGGGGTACAGTATATTATTTCCATATACAATTTGAAATACTTTCATCCAATTGGCCAACATGGCCATCATGTCGTTCTCATAATTGTATTAAGACATTTATATTCAACATTTAGAAAGATTCACATGTACCCTTATAGGATAAATCATAGGCATGGTCCCAGCAATCACCCTCCCTTCACCCATCCTCCTCCCTCCCCTCCCCTCCTTCCCCGCTTTCCCGTATTCTTGGACTGCAATTGGATTATAGCTTTCCTATGATAGTTAACAATTAGTTTCATAATAGGGTTGAGTACATACGTTCCTTTTGGAAAGTCAAATGGAGAACACTTAGAGAACTAAATATAGATCTGCCATCTATAATTCCTCTGCTAGGTATATATCAAGAAGACCAAAAATCATGCTACAATACAGATAACTGTACCAGAATGTTCATTGCAGCCCAATTCACAATTGCCAGGACATGGAAGAAGCCCAAGTGCCCATCGACCCATGAATGGATCAATACATTGTGGTATATGTACACCATGGAATACTATGCAGCCATAAAGAAAGATGGAGACTTTACCTCCTTCATGTTTACATGGATGGAGCTGGAAAATATTCTTCTTAGCAAAGTATCTCAGGA
>CAUYQV010085908.1:0-11794 GCA_963574575.1 Galagoides demidoff
ACAGCTGAGCGCAGAATGCGCTGACTGAGGGTGATCCATCTGCACGCAGAAAGCGTGGATCAAGCAGTTCTCCTGGTGAAGGACTGGGACAGGGGCTTGGTCTTGAAAGGGTGGGTGGATGCTGTTCTTGGGGCTCCTCTCCCTATCTCTGCCAGCAAGGGGAGGAAGAGTGGACTGGAAACTCAAAATGGCAGTGTGAACGCCAGTTCCACTTTTCTGCCTGGGGAAGGGTGTTCCAAGTCTCAACTGGGTTCCTCCAGGGTAGTAAACTTCCCTGTTGGCAGCTCTCACTCATGGAGTGAGAGAATCGGTCCTCAGTTTATCGGTGGCCTGTAGGAGACTCGGAGGAGTGGTTGAAGAGGAAACAAAGGAAAAGCACACCTTTCCTGGGGGAGGGGATGGGCGCTATTCCTTTGGGGTGATTTATGTACCTGTGGATTGTCCTCTAGGATTCTCCGCCTGTCTCGGAAGAGGTGTCCTGCTGGTATCACTCTTCTCTCTCAGCTGGGCTCCCAATTTTCGACTTTGTTAGGGGTTTCTCTGGACTTTATCCTTTCCTCTGAACAGGAGCTTCTGTCGGAGACTGGTGCCTGTTGGCCATCTTCTAGGGATCTACAAAGACACTATTTTCAACTAAAGTCATTCTAAGGTTCCTGCTGGACATGGACTTTTGGGGGACATAATTCAGCTCAGTACAGTGCCTGACATATGAAAGTAGTCATTAATGAGTACAAGTCTTTATTAGCACTTAGCTTTATTATTTATTTATTTTGAGACAGAGTCTTAGTATGTCACCCTCGGTAGAGTGCCATGTGTCACAGCTCTTGGGCTTAAGCAATTCTCTTGCCTCAGCCTCCCAAGTAGCTGGGAGTACAGGTACCTGCCACAATGCCCAGCTATTGTTTGGTTCTAGTTCTCATTGTTTTTTGGCAGGTCCAGGCTGGATTCGAACCCACCGACTCCAGTGTATGTTGCTGGCGCCCTAACCACTAAGCTACAGGTGCCAAGCCTAGCTCTTAACTTTATTTGTGGCTATTCATACTGAGTCTCAGGGATGCCCAAGAGGCAGTGCTGTGTCAGTGATCAAGAGCACAAGCTTTATTTTTCAGTTCTGCCACTTAACAAGGGATTGTGGGACTATTACTCAACCTCTCTGAGCCTCAAAGTCATGAATGGAGAAAATTAGAGTGTTTCACCCAACCTTCAGGCTGCTGTGGGGATTAAACATGGACATGCACGTGTAAGTGACTCACCCACACATGGAGGCTGCTATAGTAAGAGCAGAACAACAACAGCATGGCACGCATTCTTGTCCTGGAAACAACTAACTTTCATGCCACTATGTCTGAGCCTGGTTCATCTATTTCTCCCCCACCAGCCCTCATTTGCAGTCAGGAGTAGCAGACACTGAAGGTTTCAGAAAAAGAAAGGGAGAGAAAAAGGAAATATAAAATAGGGGGAATTCTACCCATCAACATATTTTCTGGTTTTGGAAAAGACAGCCATTCTCTGAGTTTGACAGTCATACTACAACTTCTGTAAATCAACAGTGAGCCCTCCCTAAAACTCAGTCTTCCTCTGCTGGTCTCCAGCTTTGGTGGAAACATCCCAAGTCCCTTTGTGCCTGAACCTTTGGTTTCCTGCTGCCACTGGAACAAGTTGCTTGGTGCTCTCTCGCTCTCTCTTTCACACAAGTTCCTCTTTTTTTTGAGACAGAGCCTCAAGCTATCCCCCTGGGTAGAGTGCCATGGCATCACAGCTCATAGCAATCTCCAACTCCTGGGCTCAAGGAAGTCTCCTGCCTCAGCCTCCCAAGTAGCTGGGACCACAGGTGCCTGCCACAAGGCCTGGCTATTTTTTGGTTGCAGCCATCATTGTTGTTTTGGTGGGCCCAGGCTGGATTCGAACCCGCCACCCTAGGTTATGTGGCTGGTGCCTTAGCCACTTGAGCCACAAATTCCTCTTAAGGAAAACTTATTTATTTATTTATTTATTTTTTTTTTTGAGACAGAGCCTCAAGCTATCCCCCTGGGTAGAGTGCCATGGCATCACAGCTCACAGCAACCTCCAACTCCTGGGCTCAAGTGAGACTCCTACCTCCGCCTCCCAAGTAGCTGGGACCACAGGCACCCGCCACAACGCCCGGCCATTTTTTGGTTGCAGCCATCATTGTTGTTTGGCGGGTCCGGGCCGGGGATTCGAACCCGCCACCCTAGGTGTACTTGGCTGGCGCCTTAGCCGATTGAGCCACAGGCGCCGAGCCCTCTTAAGGAAAACTTAAGGAGAATAGCTCAGTCACAGTCCTGTCCCCACTACTTTCTGACCTCTAGTTCACCCAGCATTCTCTATGCTTCTCTATCATCTGTTTCTTACAAGGAGCACAGGGTTTTTCTCAGCTTCTTAGGTCACAGGGGGATCAAAGCTATAAAGTCAGCCACACTTTCTTTCTCTGGAACCATCATGTAACTTTAGACTATTGTACCTCACACTGGGCTCCTGAGGCCTTTATGTTTCTACCACCCAGTCAAAATAGACCTGTTCTTAAGAATGCTCTCTGCTGGCAGCGCCAGTAGCTCAGTGGGTAGGGTGCCGGCCACATACACCAAGGCTGGCTGGGTTCAAACCCAGCCTAGGCCTACTAACACAACAATGACAGCTGCAACAAAGAAAATAGCCAGGTGTTGTGGCGGGCACCTGTAGTCCTAGCTACTTGGGAGGCTGAGGCAAGGGAACCGCTTAAGCTCAAGAGTTTGCTGTGAGCTATGAACCATGCACTCTACCCAGTGTGACAGCTTGAGACTCTGTCTCAAAAAAAAAAAAAAAGGATGCTCTCTGCTATTTTTTTCTCACTCTGGCTCAGGCTGGTCTTGAACTCCTCAGCGCAGACAATCCACCTGCCTCAGCCTCCAAGAGCCACTGAGCCCGGTCTTCTCTCTGCTTTCTAATCCATATTGGTAGCTCAATCTGAGTCTTAAAGCTCATTTCTTTTTTTTTTTTTTTGAGACAGTCTCACTTTGTCACCCTGGGTAGAGTGCTGTGGTGTCATAGCTCATAGCAACCTCAACCTCTTGGGCTCAAGCGAATCTCTTGCCTCACTTCCCAAATAGCTAGGACTACAGGTGCCTACCACAACACCCAGCGATTTTTAGAGACGGGGTCTTGTTCTTGCTCAGGCTGGTCTCAAACCTGTAAGCTCAGGCAATCCACCCAGCTCTGCCTCCCAGAGTGCTAGGATTACAGGTGTGAGCCACCTCGCCCAGCCCTATAGTTCTTATTGAAAGTTAATTGACTCTGGTTTATAGATCAATCTGGTGAGTTTGGCTCAGTTCTTGACTCTTGAAGAAATGAATTCATTACCCTGCAATGGTGAGGACCAACCCTTAGTAACCAAGCAGGCTCTGATCATATATCTGACTGCCTATGGCGCATCCAAGTGTTGAAATTGTCTTTTCTAATAACCCAAAGTATCCTTCTTTTCTTCCTTGGTACTCTATCTTGGGTAATGTCACCACCCTCCACCCAACATGTCAAGTCATCTCTGAGCCTACTGTGTCCCTCTCTCCCCGTATCTAATTAGTAAGACTTCACTTCCTATAGTTTCACAAATCCATCCCCCTTATCATTCCTATCAACTTTGCATTGGTTTAGATGAAAATAGTTTTCCCCTTGACTCTATGAGTTTTCTGTCCCTGTCTCCCTGTTCTCAGGTGTGATAGTTAAGTTTAGGTATCAATTCAGTTGGGTTAAGGGATACACATAGCTGGTAAAGCACTGTTTCCAAGTATGTCTGTCAGAGTATTTTCAGAAGATATTGGCATTTGACTCAGTAAACTGAATAAGGGAGATGTGTCCTCACCTAACACAGGCAGGCTCCATTCAATTGTCTGAGGACTCAGAACAAAGAGGCAGAGGAAAGGTGAGTTCACTGTTTCTCTCTTCTAAAGCTGGAACACCCCATCTTCTTCTACCCTTGGACATCAGAACTCTAAGTACTCTGTCCAGTGGACTCTAGGACCAGTGACTCCCAAGTTCTCAGGTCTTTAGAGTAGACTGAGTTATGCCACCAATTTCCCTGATTCTTCAGCTTGCAGGTAGCATATCATGGGACTGCTTGACCTCCATAATCACATGAGCCAATTCCCCTAATAAATCTCCTCTCATATATCTATGTCTATTTATCCTATTTGTTCCATTTCTCCGGAGAATCTTGACTAATATACCAAGTTTTCAGCCCCACCCTCCAACAATGCCAAATTTATACTTCTCATATGACACATGGAAATGTGACCCAGGGAAAAATATAAAAATGGCAAAGCCACTTTCTTCTCAAACATCTTTCAACAAATCTCAAGGATTAGGCTTGGGCCACATCTCCAGAGTCTATTACCTCTTTTCTCTGAGTATAATTTCTAGTGTAAAGTGTACACTGTGAGGTGTTTTTCCTCCTCTCCAGAGGGCAAGCTTTGGCCACTACATGAAGGCCAGAGATACATATGTGAGGATTGTGGAGGTGTTGAGGTAAATCTCTTGACTCTGCTAAGCATAAGGCAGAGATAGGATGATTGGTAGGGTGAAAGAAGATATGGTAAGGCAGAGGTAGCATGACAGAAGCTCATATAAAAAAACAGGAAAATGAAATAGAAGTCAGGAGGACCAGAATTAAAAATAGTACACACAGAGTTTAATCTTGTTTAAACTGTTATCAGAAGTTATTGTTTCCTTAACTCTGAGCAGTTTCTCATTACACTGCAGTGCCTGGTTTTATAAAGGCTTTGTAAGGGAAGAATCAAAATAGATTAGTCAGAAGTCTACTTCCAGCATGACAACATGAGGAACTCTGCAGACCCACTCCCAAGTGAAAATAGTGAAAATAATTTCAAAGCCAACCACTGAAAGTCTCTGGAAATGATCATAAGGGAGCATGGCAAATGAAGAAACATTTATATAAGAGAGTCTACTGAAATTTCATTTCTTGGTGTATTTGCTGGGATTTGCCTTTGAGGTACTTTAACTTTGGGTATGTATTTGTGTTTTCATTGTTTCCTATATCTATATTTGTGTTTACACAAATTTATTTTGGAATTTTCTACATGGAAAGATGCTAAAACGTGCATGTAGTCTGACTGATTGGTCTGATCAATGCTTATCTTTTTTTCTGAAAACTACCCACTGCACAGGCACCCTTCTCTCAGTTGTGTGACTGAGTTCCCTGGAAATAGCTATGATACTTGTCACCTCAACCAAATTGAACCATATTGTCTTTGTTCTATTTATTTTGGAGTACTGAACTAGACTCCAAGACTGAGTGATTTCATCTGTAACCTAACATGTGATCTATCCTGGAGAATTCCCTGCGTGCACTTGAGGAAAATGTATATTCTACTGTTGTCAGTGTAATGCTCAGTATAGGTCTATTAGGCCCATTTTGTCTAATAGTGCTATTCAAATCTGCTGTTTCATAACAAGTATCTCTTCTGACTACAGTGGAATAAAACTAAAAAAAAAAAATTCTTTTGAGAAACAAGTCTCACTTTGTCACCCCCAGTAGAGTGCCACAGCGTCATAGCTCACAGCAACCTCTAACTCTTGGGCTCTAGTGATTCTCTTGTCTCAGCCTCCTGAGTAGCTGGGACTACAGGTACCCACCACAACACCCGACTATTTTTAGAGATAGGGTCTTGCTCTGGCTCAGGCAGGTCTTGAACCTGTGAGCTCAGGCAATCTACCTGAGCCTCACCTTCCCAGAGTGCTAGGATTACAGGTGTGAGCCACTACACCCTGCCAAAACTAAAAATTAATAGCATGAGGAAAACTGGTAAATTCACAAATATATGGAAACTAAACAATACACTTTTGAACAACCAGTAGGTCCAAGAAAAAATCAAATGGGAAATGAGAAAATACGATAAATGAAAGTGAAAACACATACCAAAACCTATGAAATGCAGTGAAAATACATAAAAACATAAAGTTTACAGTCATAAACATATGTTAAAAATACATATCCCAAATAAAAAAATCTGATTTTAACCTCAAGGAACTAGAAAAAGAAGCACAAACTAAGCCTGAACATAGCAGATGGAAGGCAATAAAAATCAGTTCAGAAATAAACAGAATAGAGAAAGCAAAATAATAGAAAAAATTAAATAACCCAAGGGTTGTTTTGGAAAACAAGCAAAATTGGCAAACAAATATTTATATAGACTAACTAATATAAAAGAGAGAAGACTCTGACATTTGTATATTACCAGTGTTCTGTAACCTTGCTATAATTACTTATTCATTCTAGGAGTTTTTCTGATGATTTTTACAGATTTTCTATGTCAACAAACATGTCACTTGTTTTGTGTCTTCTTTCCCAAACAGTTTACCTTGCATTTCATTACTTGGCTTACTCCATTAATTGGGACTTCAGTATGATCTTGAAGAAAAAGTGGTGCAAGGAGGCATCATTACCTTATTCCTGAATTTATCTGGAAAGCTTCTAGTTTCTCCTCATTGAGTATGATATTAGCTGTAGGTATAACATAGATATTATTTATCAAGTTGAAAATGTTTCCCTGTATTCCTGTTTCACTCAGAAGTTTTACCATTAATCAATGTTAGATTTTTGTTTAATACATTTTCTGCATATGATGATATTATTTTGAACATAATCTTTGTATGCTGAAATCCAACTTGGCCATTCAAAACTGTACTAATTTAAATTAAAAATTCAAAGCTAGAACACAAATGTCTTAACACTGTAATCGGGTAAATGAGGTGAAGGCTATGTTTATTAGTAGGATGTAAGCACTCCAATTTGTACAAATAATCAATACATTGAATCCCATAATGGCATAATTATATTCGTGATCTATGTACAAATGACTTAATAAAAAAAATTCAAAGCTAAAAAAAATTAGCTCATTCACTGCTCTTTGTATTTCAATAAAAGAGAAATTGATACACTAAAAAAAAGAGAGAGAAGACTCAAATAAAATCAGAAATTAAAGAAGAGATGCTACAATTGATGATACAGTAATGAAAGGGATCCTAAGAGGCTACTATAAATAACAATTTTTTTTTTTGAGACAGAGTCTCACTATGTCGCCCTGGGTAGAGTGGCATCACAGGTCACAGCAACCTCAAACTCTTGGGCTTAAGCGATTCTCTTGCCTCAGCCTCCCAAGTAGCTGGGACTACAGGCACCCACTACAATGCCCGGCTATTTTTGTTGTTGTTGTTGCAGTTGTCATTGTTGTTTAGCTGACCCAGGCTGGGTTCGAACCTGCCAGCCATAATGTATGTGGCTGGCACCATAACTACTGTGCTACAGGCGCCGAGCCAAATTACAAACTCTTAATCAGTTTGATTTAAGCATTCCACATTGTATATATCAAATCATCACATTGTACCCCATACATATGTACAGTTATGATTTAATAAAAATTTAAGTTAAAATAAATGAATAAATAAATGGATAAACCAGAAAGAATAGAAAAAGTCTTAGAAATATACACTATATCAAGACTGAATCAAGAAAAAATGGAAAGCGTGAACAGATATGTAATGGGTAAAGAGACTGAATTAGTAATCAAAAACCTCCCCAGAAAGTAAAACTTGGGATGAGATGGCTTCATTGGTAAATTCTTTTTGTTGTTGTTGTCATTTTAGTTTTATTTATTTATTTAAATCATAACCACATATATTAATGCATTTATGGAGTATAATGTGCTGATTTGATATACAATGTAGAAAGCTTACATCAAATTTGTTAACATAACCATCACCTCACTTACTTATTTGTTGTGGTAAGACATTTATACTCTACTCTTAATAGTTTTGAGATATACCATTGCATTATGCACATTAGGTGAGGTCCTACCAAATACCCTCCCTCCTCCCTGCTTCCCCCCTCCCCTTCCCTCTCTCTCCTCTTCCCTCCTTCTTTCTGGACTATAGTTTTGTTTTATCATTCACATGAATGTGTAGGTGATTGTATATTGGTTTCATAACAGTATTGAGTACTGGATGGCTTCATTAGTAAATTCTAACAAACATATAAAGAATTAACGCCAACTCTTCTCAAACTCTTCCCAAAAAATGTTTAGGAGGGAATATTTCTAAACTTATTTTATAAAGCCAGCATTACCATAATACCAAAAGCTGACAAAAACAACACCAGAAAATTATAGGCCAATATTCATGATAAATATATATGCAAAAATCCCTAACAAAATAAAAGCAAACTGAATTCAATAGCATATTAAAAATATCATATTTGTGACCAAGTGAGACTTATCCTTGGGATATAAGGATGATTTAACATAGGAAAACCAATTAACATGATATATTACACTAACAGAATTAAAAACAATGAAATGTGATCACCTTAATAGATGCAGAAAAGGAGTTTGACAAAATTCAACACAATTTCATAATAAAAACTCTCAACCAACTAGGTATATAAGGGTATTGCTTCAAAATAATGATATGAAAAGTCTACAGGTAACATCATACTCACTGCTGAAAAACTAAAAGTTTTTCCTCTAAGATCAGGAACAAGGAAAAGATGACCACTCTCATTAATTCTATTTAAAATAATACTGGAAGTCCTGGCCAAAGTAATTAGGCAAGAAAAAGAAATGAAAGGTATCCAAATCAGGAAATTTTCCCTGTTTTCAAATGACATGATCTTACATATAGGAAACCCTAAAGATTTCATGAAGAAACTTAGAGTTAATAACAAATTCAGTAAAGTTGCAGGATAAAAAAAAATCAATATACAAAAATCAGTTGTGTTTGTATGCACTAAAATAAATTATCTGAAAAGGAAATTAAGAAAACAACCATATTTAATTTACCATAGCATCAAAAAGCCTCCAAAATGCTTTAGAATATACTTAACTAAGTAGATAAGACTTTTTTTCCTTTGTTTTGTTATGGTTTTTGAGACAGAGTCTCACTCTGTCGCCCTGGGTAGAGTGTCAGGGCATCCTACTTCACAGCAACCTCAAACTCTTAGACTCAAGTGATCCTGATAAATCTCAAGGACCCCTTAAAGCTCAAGGCCTCAGCCTCCTGAGTAGCTGGGACTATAAGTACTCACCACAATGCCCAGCTATTTTTAGAGACAGGGTCTCACTCTTGCTTGGGCTTATCTCAAACTCCTGAGCTCAAGCAATCTACCTGCCTTGGCCTCCCAGAGTGCCAGGATTAGCCACTGCATCCCACCCAGTAAAACACTTTTGTACACCAAAAACCAAGAAACGTTGCTGAAAGAAATTAAATACACAAACACAAATACTCCCCATGTTCTTAGATTGGAAGATTTAATATTATTAAAATTTCCATACTACCCAAAGCAACCTACAGATTCAATGCAATCCTTATCCAAATTCCGAATGCATTTTTCATAAGACATAGGAGAAATAATCCTAAAATTCATATGGAATCACAAAAGATCCCAAATAGCCAAAACAATCTTAAGATAAAAGTTGAAAGCTGGAGACATCACAATTTCTGATTTCAAAATAAATTTCAAAGCTACAATAATTAAGCCAGTATGGGAGGAGAGACATCACAGGATAGTGGAGGAGGATATACTAGCTTTCATCTCTCCACAGAAAAACAAAGATGGCTATTCATAAACCAAAATAGCCTTGATAAAGCTCAAGTACCCATTAAGAAATCTGCAGCAATACAGTGGTGCAAAAAATAGAGAAGAGCCACACAGAAAGTATTGGTAGTAAGATCATACCTGAGACTAAGAGATGGCTAGAAACGAAGTAAAAAAGCAAATGCTACTTGTATCAGCTACGTGGCAGAAACCATCAACATCCCCCATGGCCTGCTGTAAGACTGGCATCTTTTGTCACCAGTGTAACCAAAAGCGATTCCTTCCAGGGAACTCTAGAGAGGGAGATGTGGCTGCACCTTCTTTATCCACCAAAAAGAAGTCCCTGCTGATCCACTTTGAGAAAGGAGCTACCACCTCTCCTAACCTCTCAAGTGACCCCAAACTGAGCCATGGCCACCCCATGAGCACCCACACTTCAGACCTAGGACTTGCAACTGCATTGCACCCATTCATGTTTCAGGCACTAGCAACATTACCAAGCTAGTTCACATTCTTAGCCCTAGAACCTAGGTTTCCCTGAGTGTGCATATGCTTCAGGCACCAGCTCAGATGCCATAGACAGCTAAGCCCCTTAGAGCTACTGAAACTTGGCATATACCTGTGCTCCCATTGTCAACTCCCCTGCTGCTTCACAGCATCTGTGCCTCACATGCTTTTATCAACATGGCAGTATGGATACCTTTACCCCAGACACCAGTGCTATTACTATTCCAGATTCCAGAGCCATAGTCCCTCCATACATTCACAGGCTTCAGGCCTTAGCTCTGTGGCCATTCCATGAGTGATACTTACTAGACCCCAGTGCTACCACCAATACGAGTGAGCCCACAAGTCACACCTAGTGCCAAGAAAGATCCTCTTGGCCACAAGTTCTCTGGTGATTGAAAAAGAGATCAGAATAAGAAGTTAACTGATGACTCCATACTGAATCTCAGAGTCAAAGCATTCTATGATAGACATACTCTTATCTGACAATGTGAATGTTACTTTTTTTGTATTACTATTATTATTATTATTTTATTATTAATTGATAGTACTATTATTATTATTGCTTGATATTTTGTTGCAGCAATCGTCTGATTTCTTTTCTGAGTGTATTTATCTTCGTTTGTTCATTACAAGGTTTTTGTTTCTAGTCCTCATCTTAAACATTGTTATTGTTATTAAATTTTAAGCTTTTTTAATTTTGTGAAGATAAAAAGTGGAAACCAAATAAAAACACATGTATATGTATAGAGAAAATAAAAAAAAAGAAAGCAAAAGAGATTGGAAGGACTGGAGCACCCATTACCTCCAAAGACCCTAATAGTCCTCATTGCCATTGCAGATATCCACAGCATTGGTTTCTGAGAATCCCTGCAGTCTTTATCCAACATTGACCTCAGCTGATAGACCTGCACAAAGACTATACATCTGCACCCTCACTGGTGCCAAAACAATTGTACCTCACACTGTAAGTGTCCTGACCTCACCACCCACCCCCAAAGGGGAAAGTTTTTCCACAGCAAAACTAGCCTGTAAAGACTGAAAAATGTGACTGGTCCACCAAATGCACACACACATCAACATACAGCAGCAAGAAACATGAAAAACCAAGTGACATCTCAGTATCAAACGAATACTATAATTTCGCAGTAACTGACCCCAAAGACTCTGGATATATACAAATAACCTGACAAAGAATTCAAAATAATAGTTTTAAGGAAGCTCACTAAACTTCAAGAAAACAGAGAAACAATAAAATCAGGAAAACAATAAATGACCAAGATGAGAAATGCAACAGAGAGTTTGAAATTATTAAAAAAATTATTTTTGGAACTGAAAAATATAGTGAATGATATGAAAAAATGCAACAGTGAGCATAAACTGAAAACTGAACAGAAGACATAATATGTGAACTTGAAGACAGGCTATTTACAAATACATAGTCAGAAGAGAAAAAGAAAAGAAATGAAATTAAGAAAATGTAAGGGATTTATAGGACAGTATCAAAGGAGCAAAATTCTAATTATAGGAGTTGAAAAAGAAGAGATAGGGGGGGCGGAGCCAAGATGGCGGACTGCAGCCAGCTTTTTACAGAAGCTCCCGTCCAGAAGGAGGCTGAAAGGACAGAAGTTTAGCTACTTAGCTGATGGTCTGGAGCAGAGCCAAGAGAGAAGAATGAGGAGCACA
>CAUYQV010085910.1:0-16503 GCA_963574575.1 Galagoides demidoff
CACAGCTCACAGCAACCTCCAACTCCTGGGCTCAAATGAGTCTCCTGTCTCAGGCTCCCAAGTAGCTGGGACCACAGGCGCCCACCACATGCCTGGCTATTTTTTTTGGTTGCAGCCATCATTGTTGTTTTGGCAGGCCCAGGTTGGACTCGAACCCACCACCTTAAGTATATGTGGCTGGCGCCCTAGCCACTTAAGCCACAGGTGCCAAACCAGATACTTCATATTTCTTATTCACAAGGGCTGAGGTGCCACATATTCTCAGGGACCTATTATTCCCAAGAACAAGAGACGTGTTGCATCACAGCCCAAGTAAGCAAACTTCCTATAATACCCAAGGTCTAACTCTCCTCCATTGTTTCAAAACCTCAATGTTCAGTCTGTTAGAGCCTAGATAAAATCATCTACCTCATATCACAATGTACCACGACTGCTTATTATCACCAATAAATACAGTCAATTCTTTTTTTTTTTTTTTTTTGAGACAGAGCCTCAAGCTGTCACCCTGGGTAGAGTGCTGTGGTTTCTTTTTTTTTTTGAGTCAATTCTTGTTGTTCACAGTAGTTGTGTTCTACAAAATCTCCAAGAACAGGCTCTGCGCCTGTGGCTCAAGTGGCTAAGGCGCCAGCCACATACACCCAAGGTGACGGGTTCAAATCCAGCCCGGGCCCGCCAAACAACAATAACAGCTGCAACCAAAAAATAGCCGGGCGTTGTGGTGGGCGCCTGTGGTCCCAGCTACTTGGGAGGCTAAGGCAGGAGACTTGCTTGAGCCCAGGAGTTAGAGGTTGCTGTCAGCTGTGATGCCACAGCACTCTACCCAGGGGGACAGCTTGAGGCTCTGTCTCAAAAAAAAAAAAAAAAAAAAATCTCCATGAACACTGCTCCTAGGGGAAATGCACAGTTACGTTCCTTCGAGCCTCTGACCACATTTAAGTCAACTAATCAATATATAACCTTGTTTTTGTTTTCTAGTTTTTCGCCGGGGCTAGGCTTTAACCCACCACCTCTGGCATATGGGGCCAGCGCCCTACCCCTTTGAACCACAGGCACTGCCCCCATAACCTTGTTTTATGTGTTTCTGTTACCTTTTGTTGATGCTCTAACATTAAACTTACAGTAACTCATGCCTGAATGACACTCATCTAATCCATACATTTCTCCATATAGTACACCCCAGCCTTCTGGGCTGAAGAATACCAGACAACACTTCAGCACCACTTGGGGGCCATTTTATTTTTTATTTTTTATTTTTTTTGAGACGGAGCCTCAAGCTATCCCCTTGGGTAGAGTGCCATAGCATCACAGCTCACAGCAACCTCTAACTCCTGGGCTCAAGCGAGTCTCCTGCCTCAGCCTCCCAAGTAGCTGAGACCGCAGGCGCTCATCACAAAGCCCAGCTATTTTTTTGGTTGCAGCCATCATTGTTGTTTGGCGGGCCGGGGCTGGGGATTCGAACCCGCCACCTTAGGTGTACGTGGCTGGCACCTTAGCCGATTGAGCCACAGGCGCCAAGCCTTGGGGGTCATTTTAAATAGCAAAACAGCCAACAAAAAAATGTAAAAAATGTGGTACTAAATAGACTGCAAAAAGCACACTTCTTTACGGCGTGAGTGCTGAAACAAGAAGGCAGAGCGTTGCCTTTTGACCTCCACTGGCACCTGTGCACTGGGAGACTCGATTTTTTTCCCCACACTACACATGTCCACAAATGTCTATGCACTGATTTAGGGGCAGGGGATACAAATAAATTTTAATGAGTAAGCAAATAACGAATCCAAGAATAATGAGGATCAACTCTATCTGGTTATCAGACCTGAGGCATGAGACACAGGAAGAACATTCTACAGAGTTTTCCTCCTTTGCAAAACAGCTATTACACTGTGTTCTATGTAGAAAGAAATTTTCTGGTTTCAGTACCTCTTACTCTCCTTTTCCTTCCTTGTCAGTTTATACTATCAACATACGGCAATAGTCGTTGGCGGTTTAAGAGTTTTTTCCTTGGCTCGGCGCCTGTGGCTCAATCGGCTAAGGCGCCAGCCACGTACACCTAGGGTGGCGGGTTCGAATCCCCAGCCAGGGCCCGCCAAACAACAATGATGGCTGCAACCAAAAAATGGCTGGGCGTTGTGGTGGGCACCTGTGGTCCCAGTTACTTGGGAGGCTGAGGCAGGAGACTCGCCTGAGCCCAAGAGTTGGAGGTTGCTATGAGCTGTGATGCCATGGCACTCTACCCAGGGGGATAGCTTGAGGCTCCGTCTCAAAAAAAAAAAAAAAAGATGAACGTACTGGTAGGACTAATTTTCACCACTCTCTTTAAGGATATGTCTCCTGGGGTTTTAGTGCAGCACACATACACACAGGTGGAATAGGGGATGATGTTTATGGGCATGCGTATTTTCTTACAAGGCAAGGATTGTGAACCATCTTCAAGCAAAGGGGAAGTTATTTCCCTTACCCGAGGATGGATCTTTTTTCTGAGCCCAGATATTTCAGGGAGATCTGGGGATTCAAGGTATGTACATTTCCATCTCATGTCTTTGGTTTCACTGTCTCTTAATCAGGAACAGATTACAGTGTGGCTCAAATGAAGAATTCAACTTCCCTTAGAGTTGAAAAATATTTATGTAAGCTTTGGGCCTGAACTTAAGCTTTTTATATCCTTACACTTGAAAAAATGTGTCCCTTTCTGTACTGCCAGGAGGCTCCATTGGCTTTTACACTTCGACTTCGGTTGTTGATTACTCACTCTTAATCGATTAATGCCTTTTTTGGTTCTTCTTATTTTTCCTAACACTAGCCATATAGTCCTACAGCTATCTTTTCTACTTTCCCCAAAGTTTTCAGTTGTCTGGGTTATTGCTCTTGCGATACATGTACAGTACAGTACATGCTTGTCCATGTTACCACATGTCAGTTCATTACAGGTGAATGTTTTAACAATGGTGCCACTCCGGCATGATGACAGTGATGGTGGTGACCATGGTGTATCCAGGCTGTACCAACCATTTGGTACACTTTTCATCATCTACTGGTCTAACAATGATTCATTTTCAAAATCTCATTTTAGTAGCTGCTTCCTATAACTACTCTTGAGGAAAAAAAAATAATTGCCTTTAAGTCATTTGTAAGGGTGGGGTGTCTTTGGGTTAAACTATTATGAAAGACATAAAAAATTAGGAAAAGGGAGATGGAGAACATGAGCTCCAATACCTCCTTTAAAAAAAAAAATCCTCCAGTGATTCCACAAGGAACTCTGATGCTGAGTAGCCCTTCAGAGGTGTGAAATTTTAAGGCAAGGCAGATGAGACTTTATACTCCTTGTCCACTTGGCCTCTACTTCTATTCCATTGTTCAATATTCAATGTGGCTTCCTTCTAGGAATAGGGGATGACCTTAACTAAGCTCTAGGCAATTTGTGAAGACTATTAATGCTGAGAGCTATAGTAACTACCAAACTCCCAAAAGCTGGTGGGATGAGCCTTAGTCTTGCAGGAGGCATCTGGCACACCACAGCATTTAATATATATATGCATTCACTGACTCTTACAACTCAAAGTATGGTATAACGTTGGCATGCTCTGTGCATATATGTGTGTATTTGCATTTAAATTTCATTTTATTAGTTATCACACTGAGCTTCAATGTTCTTTTTATTTACTACCCTTCCCTAGAATAGCCAAAACTCCTTTTAGGTAGAAATATGCCATGCTTTTTTCAGATTGTTAGGTAGAAGGCTTAGCTCACAGCATATAGGAAACTCAAATGTCAGTTTCTTTCTTTTTTTTTTTTTTTTGAGACGGAGCCTCAGGCTATCCCCCTGGGTAGAGTGCCATGGCATCACAGCTCATAGCAACCTCCAACTTCTGGGCTCAAGTGAGTCTCCTGCCTCCACCTCCCAAGTAGCTGGGACCACGGGCGCCCGCCACAATGCCTGGCCATTTTTTGGTTGCAGCCATCATTGTTGTTTGGCAGGCCAGGGCTGGGGATTAGAACCCGCCACCTTAGGTGTACGTGGCTGGCGCCTTAGCCGATTGAGCCACAGGTGCTGAGCCAAATGTCAGTTTTTTGACTGATGTATTGTGAGTGAAAAAACTTTATGATTCATTCATTCACTTAAGATCATATCTAAGTCAGCTTTGAGGTAGCATTGCTGATTGTAACCAAAGTGTTGTGACTTGTGCTGATGATGCTATAGCCATGAGTTCAAACTCTGTATTTTGCTTCTCATAAGCAGGCCCTAGAATTCACCACAAGGGTAGATGGAAATGTTAACTTTGGGATGTGGCTGAGCCCACATTAATGAGAAAAATCTTAAAGCTTTAGTCCCCTGATCAGAACCTCAAGGGCTATGTGTTACAGTTGTGAAACAGGCAAAGTAGAAGAAAAGACCAACATTACTTTTTTCCCTATACTTACCAATACCCTTGCAGTGAGTCAAGACCAAGTAAGTAATTCCAAGTAAGAAAATGTGAGTATACTTTATCTGTATCATGTTCAGGGATAGGTCAGTATCAACTTTTGCAAAAAATTTCTACTTTTTCTCTTCCCCTGCACTAGGTACTGAGAAGTGGCCAGGTGTCACAGATGGTGCAACTACAACATAGCATAGACTCTGTCAGCTGGGATCCCTGGGCAACAGTATTGAGCAGACCCCATGCTAGCATGCACGGAACATTTACAGTGAGTGACAAATAGAATTTTTTTGTGCTTTGCAAATGAGATTTGAGGGCTGTTAAGAGTAAAACCTGGGTTATCTGGCTTATTTTCAGAAGTGTCATGAATGGGTAAAAAGGAACACGGAGAAGGGGCATAGACATGTGGAAAAGAACTGATAAAGTAACATTTTGGTAAGACGAGCTTAGTACAAGGAAGTATTTTTTTTTTTCTGAAATTGTGAGCAAGAGCCATATTAAGTGAAAAACCATAGAGATGAATGATCTAAGAAGTCTACAGACAAAAAGGGCTTGCTAGATAAAATTATGATGTGTAAAGGATCGAATGAATCTGTATCTATTACTACCTGTCTCTTGAATCCAGACATAACACTGCCCCTGTTGCACCTGTTCTTAATCTGTGCTCTCCATCTTCCTGTATAATTTTTTGTGTATGTTTCTTAAACTGGCTTTTATGTGCTCTTACAAAATTTCACAGCTGTGGAGGGTCAAATCCATCTCCAAAATGCAAAGCGACTAATGATTGTCATGGCTTTAAGAAAATCATATTATAGAAAATACCATATAGTCATTCCTGTATGAGTCAGACTTTTCCAAAACAAGGGTTTTATGCAGAATCTGTACTAGGGAGTGAAAATAAGAAGTACCACAAGGACTATCCAACTCAGACACCCTTATTGATGTTGCAAAATTAAAATCGTCAAGCTATAGTTACCATAAGAAACGTAATTTTTCAAGGACTTATAAAAACCTTTTAACTCCTGTCATGGTTCAGGTAGTTGGCAGGGCCTAAATTTGACTTTGAGCTTAAGATTTGGAAAATCAAGGCATTCAAAGTGAATCTCAAGCAGCATCCCCTTAGCCTCCTGTGACTTTCCCCTCAGACTATAAATGGATCTTGTTTTTGAAAGCAAGCCCAGATTTCCTTAAAACATGTTCCAGTCTCTTGAAATTCACTAAGGGTGTATTTCAAATGAAGGCTGTGCTTTTCTCTGTCCCCTCTTTTTGGAGCGTCCTCTTTGTAAGCATGCCAATTCCCTTGTATGGGTTAGTGACACTCTTGCTGAGTACATGTCATGCCCATCATTGCACATTTCAACCAGACTCCCCAGATGAATTTCAGTCTGACTTTCCATTGGCCATATGTCAAAAGCAAGTTATTCAGGGTCAACTTTCTTGAAAAGGTCTGCCAACTGGTCTACTGGCCTCTTTAACACAAGGGGTATTGAAGGAATCAAAAAGAGTATGAAGGTCAATATCATGGGCTCTGTTTCCTTTCAAGGCATTGCTTTTCATATCTTTCAGAGAATCTTTCACACCTTCATTCTGAATGGACCCTACCAGAGACAGATTTACAGTGTTAGTTAACAGACTGACAACTTCAGCCACCAGTTTCAAAGATGCAATCATTCAAACATTCTATAAATACCAACCATTTTCTGTCACTATGCTAAGTTTCTTTGGTTCTATTGAAGTGAGTTAATTACTACCTCATACTGGACATACATCTCTCTGAATACTACTTAAATGCATTGCATTTGCAGTTTTTAGCTAATATATCCCATTCTTAGCTCTTATGGGCTTGCATTCACCCGCAAATGTTCCGTTGATACTTTATATAAATGGCTGTTCACCCATATCTGGTTTATCTCAAATAGATAACTATTTTTCTGATACATTTACCTATTATATTTAATCACTTCAGCTTGTCAAGATCTGATTTTGTGACTTGGAGTATTAACTATCCATTCCAACTTCAGGAATCTAAAATACATGATCAGTGTTCCCCCATCCTTTTTTTTTTTTTTTTTTTGCGGTTTTTGGCCGGGGCTGGGTTTGAACCTGCCACCTCTGGCATATGGGACTGGCACCCTACCCCTTTGAGCCACAGGCACCACCCCGATCAGTGTTCTCATTCAAGGAATTCATCAAAAATGAAAATGATCTGAGAACAGTCCTTTACTTTTATCAAGACAAAAGAGCATAGGGAGGAGGTACACTAATACGCATGTGTCCTCTAGACAGCTGGCGACATACTTAATATTTTAAAGACTTGCTTTGTATTGGGTTCTGTGATAAAATACTATCTCATGTCCCTCTCACAATAATGGAGGGGAAGAGATGTCATTGCCTTTTTTTTATAGATGAGGAAACTGAGGCTAAAATAAGTAAAGTTACTTTTAGTTAAAATCATGTAATATAAATAATAATCAGTTTCCACAAAGTTTTTCTTCTGTTGCTGCTTGTACCTTACATTCCAGTTACATATAATGGAATATAGTCACTCTCTGCTCCAGGATTTTTGAGAATTGTGCTTTCCCCATGCTATTCCAATATTTCTAGAGTGTCTTTCTCTTTTTACTATGATCAATTTGTCACCAACAAAATTCTATTCTGTCTTCCACGTTGAGTTCTAGTGTCTTTTTTCCATTCTTATGGTAGGAGAAAGCCTATTGGTTTTGAGGATTAAGAGATATAATGCAAGCAATGTTCTAACCACAATTTAAGAATGACACTATTAGCATCGTTAATTTAATATTTAATCATCATGCTATTATCTAAGGTATATATCATTACCCATTTTAAAGATTTTTTTTTAAAGGCATTGAAAGAATTGCTTATGGCTCTGTGCATAATAAGGAAAAGAAAACAACAGTTTTGACGGTTAGAGATGGCGCATGAAGTACCACTAGGTATGACAGACCACTGAAATGTAATCCAGCTCCTTATATGGCTTCCAAGGTCTGTGTCAGACCGCCATGCCCACCTCTTCCTGTTTCCCTCAGACCTGCCTTTCCCCTGGCTTACAGCCCTATAGCAGGAACCTTCCTACAGTTCTTCAAATGAGCCCGCTGGTTCTCACACTGTGGTCTCACCTTTGACCCTTCTTCAGCATGTTTGTTACTCTCCTTCTTTTCACTTCCAGTGTATCTATTCAATTGTTGGTTTTCAGGACCACTCATGTTAAAGTATCCCTCAAATTCCTAATTAGCAGTCTTTTTTTTTTTTAATATTTGAAAAGTATTTTCTCAAATGAGCACCAACACAGGTCGGAAAAATGACAGAAACAATGCACTTTTCTCTAGTATTAAATCACGATGAACAAATACAAGAAAAGGTGAAGACAAATTATTTGAAAGCAATTATAACATCACTCTATTTAACTTGCTTCAGAACAACCCCAAATATCTCCTTTGTTTATGGTTATGTACTTTACAGTCTGTTTTCTCTTCAGACAGGAAAGCTCTCTAAGGAGAGAAACCTTGTCCATTTTACTTGTTATCGTATCTCCCAGATAATACATAGTATGCAATAGGTACCAACGACATTTACATTGAGCGAGCAAAGAGAAGGGCATTCAAGAAGAATGGGAAGAGGGGATCTGAGTCTTACAGAGAGTAAGGGGAAACTTTCTGGAAGAGAGGGCATGTCTTAGTCATTTTGTGATGCCATAAAAAAATAACATAAACTGTGCAGTTTAAATGATAGGAATTTCTCCTCTTACTGTTCTGGAGGCCTGAGTCTGGGTTCTAGGGTCGGGGTGTTACTGTGGTCAGACGATGAGAACAGCTCTCTCCCCAGTCTGTGGACAGTTGCCTTCTCAGTGTGTTATCCACATTATTGGAAGAAAGACAAAACCTCTGGTGTCTCTTCTTATAAGGGCACTAACCTTGTCAAGAGAGCCCAAATTTCTACCCTGATTATCTCTCGAAGCCTCCATTTCCAGATATCATCACATTTGAGTTAGGGCCTCACTATATAAATTTGGGGAGGTTACAACCCAGTCCATGGCAGAGAATGATTATTAAATGGTAAAGTAGGAAACAGCTCATCCAAACCATGGGGTCAGAATGCGTAGCCCACTGGTTCTAAAGCCATGGGAGATTTTGGCAACCTGCTCCCCACTCCACTCTGTGAAACATTTGGCAATTTCTGGAAATGTTTGGATTTTCAAAACTTGAAGGGGGGGGTGGCACCTGTGGCTCAAAGGAGTGGGGCACCAACCCCATGTGCAGGAGGTGGCGGGTTCAAACCCAGCCCTCAACCAAAAGCTGCAAAAAAAAAAAAAACTTGGAAGGAGGGCTACTATATGACAGACCACTGAAATATATCCAGTGACTGTTACTAGTATCTATCTAGTACTAGTCCATGGCTACTGCTGAATATACACAGTACAGCCCTACACAACAATGACCTGGCCTAACAGTGCTAAGTTTGGGAAACTGTGGCATTGACTGGCCACCTTTCCTCAGCAACACTCCATTTCCTTCATCTTTAATGTTTATCTCTTCTCGGTGTCTTTTCCCTGCTGTTCCCAGATCTCCCTAGTTTCCCTGTGTGGTGACACAAACCCAGTTTTCCACAGGGTTTCTGAATTCCAAAGCTTTCCATCTCTCTTGGAAAAGCTGCAGGCAAAAGTCAGCCTTTCTCTGACCCAGATTTCATAGCTCAGAGCTGAAGAGGGCTGAGGTCACACATTATGTCATCAAGGAAGCAGGGCTTACCTGAGTGAGGCACCACAGGTACTAAGTGTTAGAGAACACTCAGACCCACATTGCAGGGGTTTGGACGTGCAGGCTGCGAAATCACTTGGATTCTGCTGCTGCTGGTGCGTGGAGGATCCTCTGTACTTCATCTGTCTGCTCATGTCCTCCCTGGTGAGTTCAACAACCCTGAAAAATTAGAATTGGCTCAATTTGACCAACTCAGCAGTGCATGAGTACCAACGGGACTTTTTTTTCCCTTTTTATTTGACTTGCAGGAAGCCAACTTCAATGAGATTTTATAGTCTTTTGAAGCCTAGGGACTTCCCCCCAATACTTTTGTCTTATAAATCCTTGACAGAACTATGAAACAAAAACTGACGAATTCCAACAAATTGAGCTTCGTCATTTATAGCAGCCCAGTAGAAGATGCTGGGCGCATTTCATTTCTAATGATTTAATTCTAATTAGTATTTATAACTACAGTCTAATTCCAATAACACACTATTAAATCAGTGCAGAAATGTATTTATTGATTCACGTCTGAATAGCATACAGCACACACTCAGATGTTATCCAGATAGCTGGATAGACATGTGCCCAAACAATTTCTACAGTTTTCTCACATTCTTAGTTTATGATCCTTCTTTTTTGTTTCATAGTGTGGTAATGAGTCTTTTAAATTACTATTCGTAATAAGTTTAGTGTGAGATTATTCACTTTTTTTCTATTTTTGATTTTGTGCTCTGAGTGTGGAAACCTACAGAGAGCTACAAATTGAGAGAAACAAACATTTCAGATAAAACAGACCTCCAGAGCTTTAGAAAGAGCAAAGAATTGGCAATTCAAAGGACTTCAGGTATGTAAGGGGCCATCGTAACTCCACATTTTAAAGGGAAAAAAGACAAATCAAGATTTGAAGGCTTTAGAGAATCTTTTGTTTACTAAGCATGTTTTCATTGTTTGTTGGCTATAATTATTATTAAGATTCACATTAAGAGCAACTTATCTCTCATTGAAATTTATTATTTATAATAAGTAAACCTATTTAAGCTCATCTCAGTTTAATAAATGAGAATTGGCAGAGTTAAGTGAGGTATTTAAATCATAAGCTTGTCAGTGGCAGAGCTGGGATGAGAACCATTGCATCCCAATACTTCTGCCAAGGCATTTTGCTACCTTTGTAAAGGCTGAATGGTAAGAATAAAGGACAACTGGTGTTTGAAAGCAAAACAAACTCATCATTCTTTGGGGCATTTTTTTTTTTCTGACAGTCTGGCTTGATATAGAATCCAAAGATACCAAAATTCAAAGGACACTTAGAGATCACCTAATTCTATATCTCAATTTCCAAACTTAGCAAAGAATATCTGGAGTAGGGAAAGCAGATGGCACAGGAACACTCCTTTTCTATCTCAAAATTACTTGATTAGTATTATTTTAAATATTATATTAGTGATATTAAGATAAACATTATTGGCTCAGAGCTTATAGCACAGTAGTTATGGTGCCAGCCACATGCACTAAGGGTGGTGGGTTTGAATCCAGCCCGGCCAGCTAAACAACAGTGACAACTGCAACAAAAAATAGCTGCGCATTGTGGTGGGTGCCTGTAGTCCCAGATACGTGGGAGGCTGAGGCAAGAGAATCGCTTAAGCCCAAGGGTTTGAGGTTACTGTGAAATGTGATGCCATGGCACTCCACCAAGGGCGACACAGTGAACTCTTTTCTCCAAAAAAAAAAAATAAATAACATTACTGTACATATATGGTGAGAAGAAATTTATACCTGTTCATAAATAATGTACGGGTCATTTGAATCAAGAATTCTTTTTCCTTCCTTAATTTGGCGTATTTTCAACATAAGAACATTTGTCCTATGTGTGGCTTTTTATATACTAGAATTTATCTAGTCTTATTGTATATTCAAAGTATAGTGCAGTTCTAAGTAATTTTATTTAATATCCTTTAAACAAACAGGCAAGCATAGTTTAAGACAGCTTGGAAATAGACATCCATGTGCCTTATAAAGATATCTTAAATTATCTGGAGTCATAAGAAATATAAACAAAAGGAAAATCAAAGATCTTTTGTAAAATCAGTCACTGATTGTTGTACTTTGTTCCATGTCCTTTATGAATATAATGCCTTTACACTTTTTATATAAACTGAACAATGTATATTTCAAGCTATTTTATCATCAACTTATTAATAATTAATTTTCCGAAATCTCTTCTTTTTACAACAAAGTTGACACATGTAATTATTCACACATTTTACTACAATTCATCTTTTTTAATAAAAACATACAATATAACAAAATACTATTCTTCAATCAAATAATTGAATCTCTAATAACAGCAATACAGAAAATAGGTTTCAATACTCATTTTTTTTAGAGCTAATGATGGAGATTATTAATCATGACTAAAGCCGTGACTACCATAATAATGCATAATGTGGAATTCTCAGAATCTGTGATTTTAAGTTCCTCCAATCGTGCTCAAGGACATGTGTAAAATTCTGGGAAATGAAATTCCTGAAAATAATATTACCCATCATTCATCCATCCATTCTTCCTGGAAATGAAGTTTTCCATAAAGCATGTAAAATTAATGTTATAACAATATAGATGTTAGATTGGAAAATAGAGGCCGTAAGTGAAGGCCTTAGAAAGTAAAGAAAAGCATAATCAGTGGCTATTTAGTGACCTTAGGCAAAGTGTGATCAGGTAGGTGCTCGAGGCAGAAAGAATACTCCTGTAATTTCTGCAGGTTCTTTTTGAAGCAGGTTGGCTCATTACAAAGAATATGGATTTGGACTCAGGCCCAACTGAATATATTGAATGACACCCTGGCACTCTTTCTGTTCCAGTAACTTGCCAAGCCTGTCCCTGCCTCAGGGTCTTAGCACATGACAGTAGCTTTATGTGGAATGCTCTTCCCTAGGACCTTTTCGGTCTTACCTCATAACTGTGCAGATTGCTGTTTAAATATTCCCTCTTCATAGTGGTCTTACCGAACCAATGCTTCTAAAGTAAGCTTCTCACATATTTTCTATCAGTTTACCCTGCAAATTTCCATTGCTTCTATAACATAAAATCAGAAATACTGGCTAATATTTTAGATTGTACAACACAGAAGCTTTGAATAAATATATAATTTTCATCAGCAATTTGCTCTGTGACCTAAACGCATTAATGCTTCTTTCTGTTATAACTAACTTACTTTCATAAAATAGCCTAGGGACTTACATAATCTGCCTCATTATGTCGTAAAACATCTAAAAAGGCTTTTTATTTTATTTGAAAATAAAAAGATTTAATACAAGTAATAAGAAGTCATTTTACAAAGCACCTGAACACCTAAGGTGAATCTAACAAACTAATGTGCAACACATTAATCTATGCTATTACACAAGTAAAATGAAGTGGTGCATTTACTTTTTATGCTTGAAATCTGTGCGTAAACAATTCGATGTAAGTGCAGGTGATTGATGAATAAAACATCACTCATCAAGCTGGCTGCAACTAAATTTTGGCTTAGTCTTACTGGTTCAATTTGGTTTGGTGCTTTCTTTCTCCCCTCTTCTGATGCCGTTTTCACCTAAGGTAGATACATATATATTATGCATGGAAAAAAATAAGCAACATAAATTTAAATACCTGGAACAAGTGAGAAAGTTGTTTGGCTGCTGTCAGATATTATGCTTCTATTAAGAAAAACAATTCCCCACCCCCATCCCTGGAGAAAAAGTGGCCTTGACTCTTTAAAACATAGACTATCTCGAAATAAGCTTGACTCAGTAAATCAATGTTATTTCCTACTTATTCATGGTTATTGGGCTTGGTAAATTCACACATGGAGTATTATTAAAATATACAGAAATACATGAGTTAGTTGAACATTTTTTCAAGAGAGAATAATGTAGAATAATCATTTTTTACAGAGAAAACTGTAAAATTTCAGTAAATCATGTAGCGCTGACAACTGAACCCAGCTATCCAGTGAATAACATATATCAGGGCATGTGTCTGTCATCACAGAACAGTTTCAGCTTTTACAGTGCGTGATTAACCATTTGCATCTAAATATAATATATATCTTCCTGATGTTGATGTCCCTTATGTTCAAAGCTTACTTCACCATGCAGGGGAAAATTATCACTCAAAGCACGAAAGTTAAGAGTGGAAGTATCCCTTCTATGCAATAAATTCCTTGAATGTGTCATCATGTTTAATAAATATTAATTCCTTTTCTTTTTTTTTTGTTTGTTTTTTGCAGGTTTTTTTTTTTTTTTTTGGCTGGGGCTGGGTTTGAACCTGCCACCTCTGGTATATGGGGCCAGTGCCCTACTCCTTTGAGCCACAGGTGCTGCCCACCTTTTCATATTTGATAAAAAGCTTAAATTGTTTAAGAGAAAATGGGTTAATTTGCACATTTTTCTGTCTCTTGCCTGTTCTAGTGACACCCAACAGAATATTATCCTTTAATAACATAGTACATAGTTAATGTAAAAACACAAAGGAGAGTTGGTTAAATTTGATATCAGATAAAATAAACATTATCCTTCACTTAAAATATCATAGCCAGTACCACATAGAAAAAAAAAGTGTATGGATTCATAATTTTAACAACCTATTTAAGGAAATTCTTATAAAAGTTTAACTTTAGCCTAACTGCTTATTATATATGAAATATGATCTTTATCTTCTGTGCAAAGATTCCTGAATTAGCCATTATTTCTTTTACTTATACTGTACTTAAGTAATACTTTCCCCCCTACATACTCATTTAGTTTTACATCTGATTTTTAAATTAATTTTTAAAATACACTAGTTTTCCTTATAAAAGGTCAGATATTTTATCATTAATATAGTAATTAAGTTGGAAGTGAATACAGTACTAAAAATATTATAAAAATTAAATGAGTTTTAATAAGTGTACTTAATAGAATATTGAAAAATCCTAACAATTACATCATATTTCTACAGGATTATAAAAACCTGAAAATGCTCCTAAATAATATTACATGTATTATAGATTTCAATATAATAAAATAACATAATCACATAAATACATATATATAATTATATATTGTACATTGAGGTAGAAGAAAGGAGAGAGAGAAAGCAAGACAGAGGACAGACACAGAAAGGCAGAGAAAGTTATCATTATACTAAACAAATTCATCACACATTTGCATGCTTGATATTATGGTGTAATAATTTTAATAATGAAAATAACTAAAATTCACCTTTTGTACATTTTAAACTTGTACAAAATAATGAGCTAAATTTGTTTTTAAGAGTAAAGTCAAGGCTGTTCTTATTAATACGACATTGTGGCTAATGCCAATAACTTATGGCAACTCAAAAATGTTCATAATAATAAAATACTTAAAATACTACTTTCAGAAAATTAATAATTTTATAGCCAGCATTTATTGATCATTTCCTATGCAATATTTTAATATTCTAAATACATTACCTCATTTAATTCACTTTACTTTATGAGCTAGGTCCTATTATAATTAAAATTTTGTATTCATGATACCTGAAAAACAGAAAAGGTAAGCAATATATACAAAGTAGCACAGCTATTAAGTCCAGTCTGTCCTCCCATTGAGGCTGTCATTTTTCAGAATTTTGCTTTAAACTTTCTTCAATATTATCTTCCCAATACCTTTTATTCTAGAACTTTTACTCTTCAATTTCTGAATATAAGAAGTAAAAAAACTAAATTGATAATTAAATACTTTCCCACAGAGAAAAGTCCCAAGTCAGATGACTTCATGGGTGAGTTCTTTTAAACATTTAAAGAGTAAATAGGGAGGGAGCAGAGCAAGATGGCCAAATAGAAACTCCCAGTGATCACACCTCTGCATGAACACCAAAGTCAACAGCTATGCATGCAAGCAAGGGCAAGAAAGTCAGGTGAACAATCATATTATCTGCTTTTAACATATCAAGGAGAGAGGCACTGAAAAAAATCAGAAAAGACAATCTTGTATTGCCTATACCACCCCTCTCCATCCCCCCAGCAGTGCCAGCTGTGCCACAGCATCAAGTGTGAGAGAATCTGTGCGCCCAATAGAAGGGAATGAAGAAACTTAGGGCTGCCTGGCACAAGGGAGCACAGCACAGGGCAGAAGACTGCCAGTGCCCACAAAGGGAAGGTTAAGACCAGCCTAGCTAGAGACAAATCCTGTTCCCCAAAATACAAGTTATAGCCAATACCACCAGTGGCTGACAAAAAGCAGTCTCAGGCCTGGACTAAATTCATAAGACAGTTGGGCCACAAAAGCTGCAGTTCTTAGACAATTTCTAAGGCTGTGCTATCTCAGAGCCGGTCGACTTGGGGTGCTTGTGACCTAGTGAGACATCAGCAACTGCAGTCAACCCAGTGCCTATGTTGTCTGTCCACCTGCCTACAGGCAGTACCAATCAGGGAGAGTCTTATTCCACCTGGAGAAGGGAAGCAAAGAGCTCAGAGTACTTTGTTTTGCAACTTGGTACAGCTACAGTAAAACAAAGACACGCCCTCACCAAAACTTATTCAGCTACAGTAAAGTTCTAAGCAGACCCTGAAGCTCCTGAGTCGAGGCCTTGGTTTCTGGATGGCATTTCAGACCCACATTGGACCAGAAAGAAACATGCTGCCCTAAACGGAAGAACCAAATCATGGCATAATTTACCACCTGCCGACTAAAGAAACCTTGGGCTTTGAATAAAGATGAGAGGTAGCCAGGCTGTAGTCACCACTGGCTTTAAGTGCAATGAGGCTGACTTCAGATGTGACAAAGTGCTGGTTGCCACAAGGAAGTGCCCGTATCACTCTTCCAACTCCAGCAGCCCAGAACAAAGAGTGAGGGAAGAGAGCAAGAAACTTTGCTTGGTAATGTAGAAAATTATCTTGTATCTTACCCAATTCCATGAAGGTGGTACCACCAGGAGTCTGTAAGAGTCATAGCATTACAAGGCTTGAGGCACCCATTGTCCTAATCTTGCTGCAGTGACCAGAGATTTGGATCATAACATTCAGTTACTTTTGGAAATCTGGAAAGGCTTTTAAAGAAAGTTAGGTTCAGGCTCTGCACCTGTGGCTCAATCCGCTAGGGCGCCAGCCACGTACACCTAAGGTGGTGGGTTCGAATCCCCAGCCCGGCCCACCAAACAACAATGATGGCTGCCACCAAAAAATGGCTGGGCATTGTGGCGGGTGCCTGTGGTCCCAGCTACTTGGGAGGTGGAGGCAGGAGACTCGCTTGAGCCCAGGAGTTGGAGGTTGCTATGAGCTGTGATGCCATGGCACTCTACCCAGGGGGATAGCTTGAAGCTCCGTC
>CAUYQV010085915.1:0-28547 GCA_963574575.1 Galagoides demidoff
TAGTACCTTTTTACTGACTTGTTCATATAAAAATATATCAATAATTGAGTGCCTACCAACACTAACTTTAACTACTTGGGACACAGTGGTTAAAAAGCCCTCCCATGGATTGCAGTATTTGTGATTACCAATTTACTACAATCCTTTTATAAGTCTGCTATAAATTAGAGTCTCTCTGTCTCTTTTTGAGACAGCTTTCAGCTGTAAGGAACTGGCCAGGCGAAGGTAAATGCAGACCCCTGTAAGTGAAGTCTGGGGCCCAGGGAGGCAGCTGATCTGCTCCTTCCCAGCCCCACCCTCCTCCCAACACCCCACTGTGTTCTCAGCACCCAGGGAAACTCTGTCCTTTGGCTTTAGTGGTCTGGGTGCTCGCTGCTCTCCAGGATGGCAGATACAGCAAGCAAGGACAGCAACCAAAGCCTCACATGCAGCAGGAAGGACAGCCAGAGGAGTGACACATTCCAGAATTCCCTGCGTTCCAGCAGACTTGGCCTTCCTCAGTTAGGGGAATGGAATGAGGCTTGACTTGCAGAGGGGATGGCTCAGCTTCCCCTGCAGCCTGTAGGAAGGAGACCTGAAAAGCAAACACTGAAGCAGACAGAGGCACGGGTGGGAATGCACCAGGGTAGAGGGGTGCCAGGTGGGCAATCAGCATCCTCCACAGAGCTTCCTGGACAACTGCTAGGACTGGGGTCCTGCAGGCAGTGAGCTTTCTCCTTCTCCCCCACTCTCAAGTCCCCAGCCCCCTCTGGTACAGGGGTCCACATGGTTCTATATTCCAGGGGGCACTTGGTGCTGACTTTCCAGCTGAGGGAGACAGCAGCACTGGGCTAAACCCCAGGCAAGCACACTCGCCTCATGTATCCTGGGGAAGTCTGCTGTGACTCTTGTGCCTTCAGCAAACACTGCAGAGATAGATTACAAAGGTCTTTTCCCCAATATTTTTATGGTAGTAAAATATACATAACATAAACATTACCGTCTTAACCATGTTTAAATGAACAGTTCAGGGATATTAAGTACATTCACCTTGTTGTGCAAACATCATCACCATTGATCTCCAGGACTCTTTTCATCTCATAAAACTGAAACTCCATTCCCATTACACATAGCCCCCCCCTTCTGCTTTCTGTCTCTATACTTTTGTCTAAGTACATTATAAAAGTAGCGTCATATAGTATTTTTCTTTTTATGATCGGCTAATTTAACTTAATGTAATGTCCTCAAGGCCCCCCCAGATTGTAGCATCAGAATTTCCTCCTTTTTAAGGCTGAATGGAGAGACCCCCTTTTGCTTATAATCCGTTATCCTCAAGAGACACCTGGGTTGCATCGAGTGCTCAGGCCTTTGACCTGACCGACTGGCCCTGAGAGGGTCTGTGCTCTCTCAGTTCTCTACAAAGACTGGCAGTTAACTATATTACATTTAAGGACCATCGAAAGGTAGCTCCAGACTTTGCGATAGCAGCTTGTTTTGGACTTTATTCCAATATCTAAATAAAAGTTCTGGATTGTTTCTTTGAAATTTGTTCCATTTGTTCTCTTGGTTTGTCATACTGGAATTTAAGAAAATTTCTGGCTCGGTGCCTGTGGCTCAATCGGCTAAGGCGCCAGCCACGTACACCTAAGGTGGCGGGTTCGAATCCCCAGCCCGGGCCTGCCAAACAACAATGATGGCTGCAACCAAAAAATGGCCAGGCGTTGTGGCGGGCACCTGTGGTCCCAGCTACTTAGGAGGCAGAAGCAGGAGACTCGCTTGAGCCCAGGAGTTGGAGGTTGCTATGAGCTGTGATGCCATGGCACTCTACCCAGGGGGATAGCTTGAGGCTCCGTCTCAAAAAAAAAAAAAAAAGAAAAGAAAAAAAAGAAGAGGAAAGAGCAGAAATCAACATGTGATAAAGAGTATTCAACATGATCTATCCTTACTTCACTTAGAGATCAGGATCATAATGTAAACCATGTGGCTTAAATAAAATTTCTGGATCCACTAGACCACATACACCAAAATTGTTCATATCTAAATTTAATTGTAATTGCATTTAAGTGTTAAGTAACATACACACTTATATACAAACAACACATTGTATACATATATCAAAACATCACATTTTACCACATAAATATATACATTTATGATTTTTCAGTTAAAAATAATATTAATAAAAAAGAAAATATGATGGGCAGTGCCTGTGGCTCAAAGGAGTAGGGCACCAGCACCACATGCCGGAGGTGGAGGATTCAAACACAGCCCCGGCCAAAAGTGCAAAAAAAAAAAAAAAAGAAAGAAAGAAAGAAAAGAAAATATAACAAAATGCAGAATGTGAAATAAATTATCACTTAACAGGCTAAGGTACTTTTATTTCACCAGAGGACAAACACTGTTGCCTAATTGTACATGCACTCCTGGTCGCCATCACAACCTTGCTCTAATCATATACTGTATTCTACATCCTAAAATAGAGGCTGACAATATCTCAGTCTTTCTTGAGTTATACATCAGCATGTAAACCAGTCCTGACCAAAGAGACCCGAGGGGAAGATTGCTGGAAGCATTCTCAAGATAGAGAGAGAGAAAAATTTCCCCTTTAAAGGTGATTTTTGAGGAGAAACTGCTCTTTGGGACTGATAAAGCTAAGGCAGCCATATTGTAAAGATGAGAAGACAAAGTTGAGATGGATAGCCAACATGGTAAGTAAGGTTAACCAGGTAAGGTCTCTAAGGTAATCAGGGACTGGATTTCTGAAATCATAACTGAGCTAAATAAACCGTACATCCTCTAGTCTCTAGTCTTTTTATAATACAAGATTGCGACAAACATCTACACTGACTTCTGCATATTGAGAAGGAATTTTAAAGAAGGTTAAGGAAAGGCCATGCAAAAATGTATCAATTTAACTTGTTCACATCATTCCTTTTATTTCTGGGACTCTTAAGGGATCCAGGTGTTGAAGATCAAGAGTTTTGAGTAATAAAATCAGAAGAGTGATAGAAATGGAGATATTAAATGAGGAAAAGTGTCTTTGAAGCATCTAACTCAAAATATGGAAAATGTATTTTCAAGCATTTTCTCTCTCATGTGAAGGAGGGATATACACAGACGCTTCTAGCAGTTAAGGATGAGTAATTGAAAATTAATTGCATTCTATTGCCTCTAGTTCATTGTGTAAAATGTCACTGATGATCTATTTACTGAATTTTCTTTAGTAACTCACTTTAATGAATATAAATATGTTAACTGTGGATTACACTGATTCATACTCCAGCTCCATCACACATTCCACCACACGCTGCTCCTTTGTTTCCACGGTAGATCTTTTCTTTACAAAATTAGTTTTTAAATTTTTAATTATTATGACCACATACTAGCTATATAGCTTTGTGTGTACATGTGATGTTTTGATATAGGCACACAATGTGAATTAATCAAATTCTATCTTGAATTTTAAATCGGGGGCTTACTTACACAGGAGCATTCAGGAATTTAACCCCCACAGCTTCATTGCTGTTATTTTTTTTTTTAAAAGAAAACTCAACCGATGTACTTTGGTTTTTTTATTATTGCTTTCTTCATTTTGTGTGTTAAAATTTGTTCAATTAAACTTCTTGAGAAAGAAAAATATTCTTACACTATGTACTTTCCCAGGTGACAAATATAGACTAATAAATAAAATGACCATTTAAGTTATTTTTAATAACGCTGATTAGAACAAATATACTAGTCTATATATCCATTGTAATTGTATCACCTTTGGTGATATTTTTAACATTGGAAACTAACAATGTATTTAATTTCTTATATGCCTAAATGAGCAATGTGTTTCCTTCTCAGGATTAGTTATCTTTTGTTCTTGTAACAAATTGCCACAAACATAATGACTTAAAATAATACAAGTTTATTATCTTACAGTTCTATAGGCCAGATATCCAAGGGTCTCTCTGGGCTAAAATCAAGTTGTCATCAGGACTATCTTCCTTTTTTTGGGGGGGGGGTTGGAGGGAACCATCTCCGTGGTTTTTCTGTTTCTAAAAATCACTCATGCTCCTTGGTTCATAGCCTTTTCCTCTGCCTTCAAAGCCAGCAATATTGAATTTCTCTGTGCCTTTCTTTCAGAGTCACTTCTTCCTTTACCCACCACCTCAGCATTCCTCTTCCACTTATAAGGGCCTTTATGATCAGACTGGACCAAACTGGGTAATCTAGAATAATTCCCCCATTTTAAGATCAAATGATTACCAATCTTAATTCCATCTCCAAACTGAATTTCCCTTTCGGCATGTAACTTAACATACCCTCAGGTTCCAGAAATTAGCACATAGACATCTGTAATGGGACCATTATTATGTCTACCACTTTCCCCATAAGTCTAAAGTTCTTTATGAATTTTTTAAAAAATTATTTTGTGTTTTTATTAACAGCAAGACAGATTTTGTCCTCAAAAACTCTAAAGAAGAACTTCCACCAAAACACAAATAAATTTGAATGGTGTGGTCTTGAATAGAAAAATATAGTATAATATTATAAAAAGTGTGTTTCTCTAAAATTTCCTGTAGATATACTGTGATCTCAATTATTTGACAATTTTCAAAATATCATGGAAACAACCTGATCAGATGTGTTAAGCATGATTCTAAAGCACCGAAGCAAATAAAAATCAAAATTGATGGAAAATATTAAACTACTAAAATGTGTTTAAAATAATGGTAATATTATACCACATATACATGCAAACATGAATACACATGCATGCAAGGGTCAGTAATAGGCCCTCTCTAACATGTTCTGTTAATTGGTGTAAACTTTTGGAGGGAAATTTAGAAGTATATATTACATTATTCATAAGCATATAATTTCATTTAATATTCCTATTGGAAGGAATTTATTCTACGGAAAAATTTTACAAGATCTAAGGAAACATGTTCCTGTCTTATCAAATCACAGGAAACAAACTAAGTCCATTTATAGAAAATAAATAAATAAATCATAGCATATATATTCAATAGCATATTAGATAGTGATTAAGAAGAATTAAATATATTTGTTTGTGCTAAAATGGAAAGATCTACCCTTCACCTTAAGTAGAAAATGTAAAAGATGGGATAATATACTCTAACTTTAATTTAAAACATAAGTATGTGAAATGTTTATGTACATAGTACAGTTTACATATAATAAAATCATAAAATAATAAAATAAACACAAGAACAAACAAAAATTTTCTTTAGAAAAACTGAGACTGGGGTTGGGTAAAATATTCTTTTTTTAAATTTTCACTTTTTTATATTATATATTCAATATTTAAACCATGATGATGTTTTACATTTCTTCTTATTTTTTCTGCTTAATTGAAGCATGTATGAAAAATTTAAAAATTATGTATATTTAAGTTATAAAATATGATGTTTTGATATAGTTATACCTTGTACAGTGATTCCCACAATCAAACTAATTAATGTAGTGATTATTTTTCATAGTTACCTTTTTTCTTTGTGATGAGAACACTTAAAAGCTACTCTCTTAGCAAATTTTAAGTCTATGCTATATTATTATTATTAAAGATAGTTAACATGGTATATACTGGATATCAAGAATTTATTCATTTTATATCAAGAAAGTTGTACTATTTTACCAACATTTCCTCATTTCTTCTTTTTTTCTCCCCCATTTCCTCATTTCTAACACCTCCCAACCTTTGACAACCACCATTCTATTTTGCTTTCCTAAGGTTCATATTTTCTGATTTAACATATAAGTAATATCATGCAATATTTATGTTTCCACGTCTACTTATTTCACTTAGCATAAATTTTTCCAGGATAATCAGCATACAAAAAAGGCCATCCTTATCAAATTAACATAAGAGAATATAAAACATTATACGTTCATATGTTTAGACAGGTACAAAGAAGTGATAAGAGAACAATGTCTAACTTTAGTGAGAGTGAAGTGGGTTGAGGGGTTATTGGGTGGGGCTGCCTGTTAATGCTGAGAGAGAGGGACTTTGAAAGAAGAGGAATAAAAATACCGTACATAATCAACTTCCTGCTTCTCTAATGTAACCTAGCACCTAGTCTGTGTTTTTTTTTTTTCTCATAAATTGGGAGGCCATCCGAGGTTATAATAAATATTGTAGCTACAACAAGTAATGAACGAATTCACTCTAATAAATAAAAATTATTTTCTCCCATTTCTTCAGAGATTTTTTACTCCTATTTTTACAAAACAATTCCAAACTTTAAAAAATATATAACCAGTAGCACACTCGAAATCAACACAGAAGATAAACAAAATTTCAAACTCTAGTCAATAATAATATACTGTATATTTATACAGAGAAATTTCAAATGTTCTCCCTACCCCCCCCAAAAAAATACATGTTTGTGGTGATGGATATGTTAATTGGTCTGATTTAATTATTTCACATTGTATCCATAAATCATATCAGCACTTTGTATACAATAAATACAATTATAACTTGTCAATTTACAATTTAAAGTTAAAATTATAAAAACATTCAAGCCTCATTTTCTTAAACTCAAGAGAGCTAAATTATCACACTCTGAAACAGACTGAATAACTATAAAATCAAAAACTTCTGCATGGCAGAAAATATCAATAAAGCAAAGAGACAACTCATAGACTGGGAAAAATGATATTTACCAACAACCCATCTGGCAAAGGTTTATAACAAGAATATACAAGGAGCTTCAACAACTCAATAGGAAAATATCAAATCATATGGTTGAAAAACGGGCATAGGAACTGAGCAGATGTTTCTCAAAAGAAGACATACAAATGGCCAACAGGTATAGGAAAAAATGCTCAATATCCTTAGTCATCAGAGAAATGCAGATTAGAACCACAATGAGATGTAATCCTCCTGCAGTTAAAATGGCTTTTACAAGAAGACAAGCGATAACGAATGCACTCGAGGAGGATGTGGATAAAGGAGAAGCCTCGTACACTGTTGGTTGTGATGTACATTAGTTTAACTACTACGGAGAACGGTATGGAGGTTCCTCAGAAAGCTAAAAACAGAACTACCACATGATTCAGCAATCCCACTGCTGGGTACATATCCAAAAGAAAGGAATTCAATCATATCAAAAAGATTCCTAGATTCATTTAAATGACAAGCAAAGGACAGGAAAAGAAATAACTGAAGTCATGGACATGGTTTCACTTTTTCAATCATCTGAGATTTTGTAATTAGGATAGAGAAATAGATCATTAACCTTCTTAAGATTCCTGGATTGGTCTGAAAATAAAACTAGCAAAGACATAATTGGAAGGAAGGCACAGGAATTTATTGAATACCAAAGTCTTCAGAAGTGAAAATCGACCCAGGAAAAGTTCTGTGTGATTATTTTAAATCTGATGAAAGAAGTGTTGTGATTTAATGGTATGGAAACAGGTGAGGGGGAACTTCCGCAAAGTTTGTTTGTTCAGCTCCTTCCCTATGTGTCTGTATGACGTTTCATCCCCCCAGGTATATGCAGAGCACCTGTCGCATGAGGGTCTTCATGGGAAAGGGAGGAAGTCAGAGAGTGAACCTCCTTGGTTTTATGGCTTGTTTGGGGATGACATTTCATGGGGAGAAATTAGGGAGGAAAAAAGTCAGAAAAAATGTCCTGTTTCTGAGGCCTGCCCAATCTCCTTTAGCTCAAGTTATTCAGCATGCCAAGGTGCCATACTTTGGAGTATTGTGTTCTAAGCCTCAACATGTTTGACATTCCTTATATTTCAGATTAACACATGAGAAATACCAATATTTACTTTTTTTTTTTTTTTACCTGAGTGAGCTGAGTGTAGCAGAGTGGAGTCTATGTTGAAAAAAAATATTGCTATGTTCCCTGTTCACTATTGCAATGCAGAATGGAGAGTTTCAAAGCCCCTCCTAGAAACACACTGCTGTTTCCACAGAATCTGGCAAGTTATGAGCCCTGGACCTCTGCAAATTTTTTGTGTTCTAATTCACGAAGCCATTTTCTACCATCTGGCTGTATGCCAAATTGCCTCAACATCAAAAGCTGATGCTTGGGTGGACACATTAGGACTGAGAGCGCTGGCACTGTTCTGTGATGCATCTCCCGTGGGTAAGCCTGAAATATGTCTTATTCAATCTACTATTATTAATGAAACTATTTCTATGATTATGAAATCCACCTGCAAATGCTAAACATCCAGAACAGTATTTATTTTTTGTTTTTACTAAAATATAATGTGTCTCTTAGAAGGCAAATTGGTCATTATTTGTAGAGGTAAAACTAGTCTTACCTAGTTGTACCAACTGACCTAGCAGTTAGGATCCTAGATATCTAACTAACCGGTTTAAAAACTCATGTCCACACGAACACCTGCACCTGTTTTTTTTTATATCAAGTTTATTCATAATCACCAAAAACTTGAAGCAACCAAGACATCCATCAAAAAGGCTATGTTAACCAGTTTGATGAAAATATTTCAAATCGTATATGAAACCAGCCCCTTGTACCCCATGATTGCATTAATGTACACAGCTATGATTTAATAAAAAAAAAAAAAGGAAAAAAATCAAGGTAGAAACAAAATGTGGTTTAAGCATATAATGAAATACTGTTCAATGGCAGATGAATCTTAAATGCTAAGTAGGAGAAAACAGTTGAAAAGACTACATATAGTTTTATTCAATTTACATTACATTCCGGAAAAAGCAAAGGTATAAAGACGGTAAACAGATCAGTGTTTGATGCCAAGAATATGGCAAGGACAGTGGGTTGAGTAGATGAAACACAGGGATATTTTAGGGCAATGAAAGTACCATAGTGATGGGTGCCTAACACTGTTGTTTGACAAATCCCACAGAATTTCATAGCACAAAAACTAAACTTTAATGTTTGCAAATAAATCTTTTAAAAGGTGAGAGGAATCCCAGGATGAAATAGGTACTCTTACAAAGAATCTATATTGCAAATGAATGAAATGATCTTATTAAAGGGACCGAGGTGGAAAGTGGAAGGTGCTGACCTACGTAACTTTGAAAATGAGTATAGACTGTTAGATTAAAGGCAGAAAGGAACTGTGTAGGAGCAACATACTCTAGTTAATAAAATTGTTTCCCCAGGTATGGGTTAATAATTTATGAAAAATCACTCTGCATGTATCATGGAATTGAACAATGAAGGTAATGGATGTTGGAAGGTGGGACTCAGGTTTTTCACTGTTAGAGATTACAAATAAGCAGGGGGAAAAAACTAGAATAACCATGTGGTACTGCATAGAGTTGGAGATATTAGTATTAGTTGCAGATTTTAGTTTGAACTCATTTTAATTTACTATAGATACAACATTTACATATATCAGTTAGTACACACTCATATATTTTCTCACTGTGTTAGCTGAAAGGACCTGAAAATAACAATGCCCCTGTAACAATGAGGACATTTTTGTAGTTTTAGAAATCACCCCCCAAGGAAAGGATCCAGGATTCTCAGAGAAATACCTCATTCTAAAACTAAGACAGGGAAAATATAAGATGAAACTGGAGCATCATGAAGTTCCAGGAAATAAGGAAATGCTAAAACAAAATCCACAATATAGTTACATCAAAATGGCATATAAGCAAACTGAAAGAGTCTCAAAGCTGGAACAATTTGAACAACAAAATACATAATACAGGATTGGATTAAAACTCAAAGTATATAAATGATTTAATGAATAAATATACAAGAGTAAATAGACAATGTCCTATGCAAAAAAAAAAAAATTCAAATAAATTTCGTAGACTTTTCCATCACAAGGAGATGGCACATAGCTTCCAACCCTTTATGAGTGACCCGTGTATAGTGACTTCTTTCCAAAACATACAATCTGGATGATGGAAAAAAGTGATTTTACAATGGAGACATCTGACAAATACTACCTCAACCAGGTAATCAAGGTTAACATCAACAGTGATATGATGACAGGACGAACGCTGTATTTGATGTGATTAGATTAGTACTTTACCTCTGTGGTCTTTCCTCCCCAAACACAAAATTCCCGTCTAATTAGGAGGAACACATCAGATAAAATCAAATTGAGAGATATTCCCCAAGATACCTGATCAGTACTCCTCTCAGAACTGTGAAAGTCAGCAAAAACAAGGGAAGTTTGAGAAAGTGTCACAGCCTAGAGGAGTCTATGGACATAAATGAGCAAATGTAATGTGGTAACTTGAATGGGATCCTGGACAGTATAAATAGCATTAAATAAAAACGTGGGTAATTTGAATAAAGCATGCATTTTGGTTAACAACAGTGTACGAATACTAATGGTAATAAAGGTATCAACATTAATATAAGAAGATAATAGTAGATGAAATTGAGTGTAGGGTATATAACAACTCTCTGAACTGTCTGTACAACATTTTGGTACATCTGGAATTATTCTAAAGAAAATTGTTTTTAAAAATATAGTGTAGTTGGAGTAGATAGAACACATTAAGAGTTGTGTGGATCTAGAAGCAGTTCTTGAATCTGTCTGGTTTGGCTTGCCTGCCTGTATTCCAGTCTCCACCATGTACATCAGGGTGACCAAGAAGTTCTACAAGGTGTCCACCTCTGACCCCAGCAGCCCGGTGACCCCATCAGCTCCACAAGCTTTCCTGCATGGGCAGCAGCAGCAGCTTCTGGAATGGCCTGGGCATTGGTGTGGCTCTGGGTGAAGGCTATGCCAGGTCCAGTAGTATGGGGGGCATCACAGCTGTCATGGTGAGCCAGAGCCTGCTGAGACCCCTCAAGCTGGAGGTGGACACCTATATCCATGCCATGTGCACTCAGGAGAAGGAGGAAATCAAGACCCTCAACAAGAAGTTTGCTTCCTTCATTGACAGGGTGCAATTCTTAGAGCAGCAGAACAAAGTGTTGGAGACCAAGTGGAGCCTCCTGCATTAGCAGAAGATGGCGTGGAGCAGCATGGATAGTTTGTTTGAAAGCTACATCAACAACGTTTGGTGATAATTGGACACTCTGGACCAGAAGCTGAAGCTGGAGGTGGAGCTTGGCAACATGCAGGGGCTGGCAGAAGACTTCAAGAATAAATATGAGGAGACCAACAAGTAAGTGTACAGAGATGGAGCATGAATTTGTCCTCATCAAGAAGGCTGTGAATGAAGCGTACATGAACAAGGTGGAGTTGGAGTCCCACCTGGAATGAGTGACTGATGAGATTGACTTCCTTAGGCAGCTGTATAAAGAGGAGATCTGTGACCTGCAGTCCCAGATCTTGTACATATCTGTGGTCCTGTTTGTGGACAATAGCTGCTTCCTGGACATGGATAATAGCATCATTTAGGTCCGTGCCAAGTAGGAGGGGATTGCCAGCCTCAGCTGGGCTGAGGCTAAGAGTTTGTACCAGACTGAGTATGGGGTGCTGCGGTTACTGGCTGGGAAGCACAAGGATGACCTGTGGCACACAAGACAGACACGAACCTGAACATCAGCTGGCTCCAGGCTGAGAATGAAGGTCTCAAAGGCCATAAGGCTTCCCTGGAGGCCGACATCGTGGATGTCAAGAAGCATGGGGAGGTGGCCATTAAAGATGCCAGCACCAAGCAGCTGGAGGCTGCCCTGCACCAGGCCAAGTGGAACATTGCACAGCAGCTGCACTAATTCCAGGAGCTGATGGACATCAAGCTGCCACCTAACACAAGCTGTTGGAGGGTGAGGAGTCTGAGATGCAGAACCTGAGGACCCAAACAAAGACCACCAGTGGCTACTCAGGTGGGCTGAGCTCACCTACAGGGGCCTCACAAGCTCTGGACTCAACTAAGGCCTGATTTTCTTCCAGCCCAACTTTGGTTCTGCGGGGGTCTCTCGCTCCTTCAGTCACACCAGTTCCACCAGAGCCATGGCTGTAAAGAAGGTCGGGACCCACAATGGGATGCCAGTGTCCAAGTCCTCTGATGCCCTGTCCAAGCAAATTGTTACTGTGGCTCCTCTCGTCTACCCCCTCACCTGGCTGCCCCAGAGCCTGTGGTGGGAGGCAACTGTGCCAGGGAGCATGGGGCACAGAAGATCCACCTGAGGCTTGGTCTCACTCCTCAGATCGCCCTTGGGGGGAGTAACTAGCACTGCCAACCAAAAAAAAAAAAAAAGGGTTGTGTGATTATTCTTGCCTTGTTTGGAATGGATTCCATGTGGGAAATGTTGTTATACCTGTTATACTTATCAAGGTGGTAATCAGAGCTCAGATGCATATTTTGCAAGTATGATAGGTTTAACATTATATTGAATATGTTTTATGATCAAAATATAAACTTAAATAACGCAGTGACTAACAATTTAGGAGAATTTGTATTTCCACTGTCTAGTAGGATTTTGGTTTATTTTAGATAGAAGAGGTCACCAGATGATAGTTTAACTGAACATGAACAGGAAAGAGAATATATAGAAATTCAAAGGGAGAAACAAAGTTGTAGAATAATATGAGTAGCCTAAGTTGCCCTGATCCATGTGGCATTGACAGCTTAAAGGCAAATTTAGGGACTGTATCAAAATACCCACCACCAAAATACCATATTTTATAAAATCAAGAAATATAGATTTATTTTATTTCCAATAACAATTAGCAGGAGAACTTTTCTCATTGCAATTACTCAAGGGTCTTCATTAAAGAAGATGATCTTTCTGAAGAGTTTTAGTGCTAATTGATGTAGGATATAAGGTGAACTGATGTGTGTCACACTGACACCTGCCATCCTGGCCCACTCACATTAACCAGAACTAGTCAAATGTTTATTTTTGTCTTCAAGTACATGGAGAGGATACCCCAGAAGAGAGGGACCAGCCACCAGTAGTCATTTGCTATATGTGGCACAAATGCTATATGATATGAATTTGAAGATTGAAGTGGAAAATCATATGGGAGGGGGATCTTAGAGTAATATCACTTTAGAAAAAGAATATTTTGCCCTTTTTATCTTTCCAAGGTACTTTTATTCAGATATCTTTAATAGTAATAATAGAAAAGCATCGATTGTTTTTTTTTGTTATTGTTGTTTGCCTCAAGGAGTATACTCAACACTAATAGATATACTAGGACAACCACGAGTCTTTGAACCCTACAATAAAGCCATAAAGTCAGTATGCTCATCTAAGTAAAAGAAACACTCATGAGATATATGGAAAATAGTCATTCATATAACAAATACTTAACAATTATATAGCAGTAAGAACAGAACTAAGATTTGAACCCAGTTATATTTAACTCTAAAGCCAGAGCCGTTTTCTCTGTAATACATAATTTTCCTTATTAGCAAAGACTAGCAGAATTGTATGTTCTCTGTAGGCAAGGGCAAAGAAAATAGGACATCAATTTTGTTCTGCAATTAACTATTTATACTACTTTGATACAGACAGACTCATACCTCTGCTTCATTTTCTATATTTTGAAAGGAAAAGACTAGACAGTAATTAGAGGGGCAGTTTATCTGATGTATAAGCCATATACTTCTATTCTAGAAGTAGACTCAAACTGTTGATCCAATATATCTCGGCAAGTAATCGACCCTCCATTTCATCCTGTAGAAAATGGGGGTCTCTCTCTCTCTCAGTCCTTTCTCTTTGCTATATAAATTTAAATGAAATGGTTTGTATAAAGGCACTTAGTACAATCTCTCATCCTTTTAAATATCCATTTAATACCTAATCATGACATCACTATTCATTATCATTCAATAAAGTAGTGAATAATGCATGCAAAAATGCTTATCGTCATAGAGCATTACAAAATGAAGATTTTTCTTCATGGAGCATTAAAAACTGAGAATAATCAGTGCAAGTTTCTTTCTTTTTTTCCAGATGGTATTCCTGTCACTTCCATAAGTCTGTTTATATTCTTTTTACTTTTCCAAAAATTTTTCCATTTTTTTGATTAGTATGGAGTATTGGGCATGGTTAATTTGCTCATTAATGTTCAAATGCAAAATGAAACTACTTATCTTTTTTCATTTCATAATTCATTTATGGTATGGAAAATGGATGATCTATTTTAAAATTGAATTTTGTAACCAACAAAAATCTGATAGTGCCACAACATACTAATAATACTTTCATTAAAAGATGATGATGTGCAAACATTTAAAAACATTTGCTAGATCTATGCCTATATTTGCTTAAACACGTGAAATTAAATTGTAGATATGATGATACTCTATCATAAATACTTCATATACTTCATATACTTCATCTTGTATCTCCTAAGAGTAAATAAATCCTCCTACATAAGCCCATACTACTATCGCACCCAAGAATTTTAATAGTGATGCAATTACAGCCAACATAGCGTCCATATCCAAATTTCCCAAAATTTCCCCAAATGCTCTTTTACAGATTTCTGTTTATGCTTCAAGATCTAACGAAGGATTACTTATGGCATTTGGTTGTAGTGTCTCTTTAATTTCCTTTAATTATAAAACTCCCACCATTCTCTTTCATGATGGTGATACTTTAAAGTCCAGGTCAGATGTCTTAAAGAATGGCCTATATTCTGATTTATCTAAATGTTTCCTCATGATTTAATTCACATTACATTTTACATCATAGGAATTCTACAAATACAGTATATGTGCTTTTCGTTACAGTGTATCAGAAAACGTGTAGATGTTATTCTATCCTATTATAATTATGCTGTTTGAAGATGGAGTGAAATGGTGTTTTCCAGCTCTTTTCATTATAGAGGAATTTTTCTCATTGCAATTAACAAGAAACGTGTGGCTTCACACTGTGAGAACATATTAATCTCTTCTCTTCCTACGACATTTCAATTAATGGTTTTAGCATCTGTTGATAATCCTTGTCTAAATTAATAATTGTATCAGTGGTTGCAAAGGTCATTGGTGACTCTCCAATTGCATTGTTATATCTAAATTTATTAGCTAGTATTTTTCTGCAATTAAGAGCTTTCCTTTATCTCTTCCTTTGATTATTACTGTGAACTCAGGTGTTCTTCATATTCTGCATAATGTAAATTATTACCATTATTGGTTTTTTTTGATGTTCAAATTGTCCCAATCTGACCAGTGGGAGCCATATCAAGGCCATTCTTGTTCCCCTTTAGTGTGCTATAATGCGGCTATTTTAAATGTTAAAGTAAAACATGATTTTTTAAAACATTAGAACAGATTTTATTATTCCAGTGGAAAAATGCCTTTTCCTTTGTTATTTCCCCTAATAACTTAGAAATGATAAATCTAAGAGTATTTCTCTATTTAATGCAACAGAATGAGTGGAGTAAAAAAAAAATGATTTAGTTACTTCATGAGTGATGAACTATTCCCAATAAACCAAACATCAAACACCTGTGTCGCAGCTGTTCTCGGCGGCGTTTGTGTCATTGATGATCATTCTGGAAAAAAAAAAAAAAAAAAAAAAAAAAACAACTGCAACCTTCTAATGAGGGTTAATTATAAAGGGGAAAAATTTCACAGAGCTCTGAGGAAGCTTGCTAGTGTTTTTGAGCGGTATTGGGTGATGAGTAATGGTGATTTATCACTCTACATAGTTGCTCATAAAGCAATTTTCAGAAAAGTCTTAACAATTTGTTATCATTGATATAAAGTATATTATTTTGTAATTGGCTATATCATCCATAGCTGAAACACAGGCCACACCATCTATCAGGCAGAAAGCTTATTTAAAACTGCTGCTGTATGCTGTAATACATGTTTAATCTTTGATTTTCGGTGACTACTTAAGTTAGCTATTTTACCACTTTTATGGAGAGGGTAAATGCCCATTGTTTTGAGTGTTTATTTCCTGGCATTTGGTATAATTATTTACAAGGAATATTTACCCCTTGGGCTTAGGTACATTAAATGATTTTGTCATCTGAATATGACTTTCAAAAGGAAACAAATGATCTTCCCCTTTCTAGCCCCATACATGGCACTCATAGGTATTCAACAAATATTTGTATAAAGAAATAGATGGAGAATTTAAGAAAGGGTGGAAGATGTAACAGGGTATCATGGTGTCTTATGTTCTTTGGCTGACCTTGTGTAGTAGCCAGCACTCAGTTCCTCATCCTTTTGTTGCAAAGCCTGGCCCTACATAAGCTAAAATAGGCAATCCTTGGGGGGCACCTGTGGCTCAAGGAGTAGGGCGCTGGCCCCATATACTGGAGGTGGTGGGTTCAAACCCAGCCCCGGTCCAAAACTGCAACAACAACAACAACAAAAAAATAAAAATAAAAATAAAAAAATAAATAAACTAGGCAATCCAACAGATGTGGTGGGAAACGTACAAAAGTAATACAAGATCTTAACTCAAGCTAAAAGAGAGGGGGTCAAGATACAGGCTACGTGAGAAATAACTCAATGTTGTGACCTTCTAACTAGAGAGTACGATAATCACATAGGCTAAGCATACCAATTTTTGCTCCTTGACTGAAGGTATATCCTTTCTGACTGTGTATTTGGTCCAGGAATCCAGAAAGCCTAGCGTTTATATTTCTTTTGGACAAAAACACTTTGGTTGTTAGTGTGAGCTTTTCCAAAAGAAAGTGGAAACCCCTTATAAAAACATTTAAAAACAACTGAAGGGAACTAGGTCCTTTCTCAATGCCAATAAGACCCCATTGGTTCAGAAAAGCCCCAAATGCCCCAGTAAGGAAGAAAAGAAGAAAACTGTGCTACTCTTGCCACTCTCCATATAGGTGGCCGCATTGTCTCTGTTAAAGATATTGGGAAGTCACATCAAGTATGTTTCTTCCTGACCTATAATCCTGCAAGTAGTTTCCTGATAAGGATTCACTTTATTATGGGAGAAATATCTATTCATAGCTATAGCATCCTATAGCACTCATCACTACCCAAATTATTATATTTTAAACACAGTATGTTCATTTGTCTGTTGATCTCATCTTCCTTACCACTGAGTTACCAACACTAGGAAAAATAGCCTGGCACATAGTGGGTGCTTAATAAGCATAGATGGTTGAGTAGAACACTGCTATTTACCTGATTATGTGGGCTTAAGAGCAGGCAGAATTGGTGTTATTCTTGAGGCCACCCATGGACTTGAAGCAGAGCACAGAGCTCCCCTCACGGAAAAAGACAACAAAGCTTTCTTTGGCACACCCTTGTGGGGATGGAGGATAAAACCCAGTTCCAAGTGAGATCTCTGATGTGGTAACCAAAGCCTATATCTTTACTATGAAAGTCTTACCTCTTGCACTGTCCCCTCAACCTCAAAATTTAATATTTTATCTGAGTTGGGATGTACCAGATTTTATTTCCCTCTCTCGTTATTCTCCGTTATTATTTTACTACCCTGTGTGTGTGAAAGGAGTGGATTTTCACTCTACAGCACTCAAAATTTACTTGGATCAACAAATGGCTTCCTCCGTGAGATACACTAGTAATTCTTATGGGCCAGTTGAAAAAATATATTTCCTTTTTTTTCCTGCTGCTGATTCTGCCGAGAGATTTGTATAGACTTAGATGTATTTCCATTACCATGGCTCTCAGTGTATTATTAATGATTGGATGTCTGCTATAGTCTTGGCATTTTTAACTAGCAGGTAATTCATCCTGGTAACTTGGTCAGTGATAGTAGATATTGCCCCAAATGTGAACTACAGAGAGAGATAACTCAAGACACTAAATAATGAAAGAGGCAAAATGTCTTCTGGAAGTTTATAGTCAGAGGAAGGGTATAAAAATGCTTCTAGACTTGAAACCTTGAATTACTCCCTACCAGATAAGTAAGGGAACACTTCTGATTTCAAAGTCGGCCTCATGTAGGGTTATATCTAGTGACGTATTTACCCAACCTGAGTGTCACAACTAACCACATTTGCCTTTGTGAAAATTCCCAATATAAAAATTCTGTGGAAATAGATCTAAACTCTGAATTGCATAAAAAGTGCCAGGGGGTTGATAGAACAGAAAAGAGATCAAGGGAACAATGAGCACAAGATTGCATTTCATAATTTGGGAAGAGGAAGAGAATCGAAGGTGCAGAAAGAGTACTAAATAGCAAACAAATCTTCAAAGTGTCCTTGACAATGTTAATATTCTTAAAAAATTTTCATAACATCCAAAGCTCTTCATTACCTAATACCAAATCATTCAACGTGATCAATTTATAGTAATGTACGTTGGCTATTCATTGGATCGTGATTAACAGGCATATGTACAATTATGTGCATTGGCTAATGTTTCCGCTACCTGGAATTTTTTCTCTATTTCTTTTCCCCAATTAGTAAAATCACCCCTATGTTTGCAACTTCTTTGAACTATATATTACTATCCTCTTAATTATAGAAGTGGAAACAAAAGTTAATAAAGTTTGTGTTTCTCTACCAATTTAATAGCAATTGACAGTCTACAACGGCGTAAAATGAAATTTTACTTAGGCATATATGTAGACAGAGAAGCTATGCTCAAAGAAATGTTAATCATTATTTATTTATGGCTCCCTTGTTTTACTTCACTTTGCTCTACATTAGACTCTATGGTGAATGAAAAAATAAGAATGTTGAGGATGTTGGTGATCATTCTTCCACTAATTATCTGCTAAATTAAACAGCCAAAAAGTGATCAGCTGTTTGGGCTTAGACAGAAGTACATACTCGGAGCCTTAGGTAGCCTACACTCTTTTGTTTCATGTTAGCCACACGCTAACCCATCTATCTTTTGTCCGATAGCCATTACAAATCAGAATAAATTGCACCCAGGAATGGGTCACAGTTTAAGTTTACCCAAGTATTCCATACGTTCCAGAACTCCTGGAGAATAAACATTCTCAAATAAAAGCAAATTGACAACTATGCCAGATAACGATAATCATAATGACACTAACAACAATGATGATAAACTGTAAAAGATACAGAAGCAAAGAAAGAACACGTTTCCCTACTTACGAAATTCACATGTTTCCCATTTCTGTTTGGTCTGAAAAATAGCCCTCTTTTACTTATATTTGTACCTTTTTTTAGGACTGCACATCCTTTTCTTACATGATGAACCAAACATAATGAGAAAACAGCGAAACCCACATAATGACTCAAAAATAAGGACAAGAAATTAGAGCTTGTCCTTTTAAGCGACGACTTATTTTTAAGCACAAATGGCAGGGTATAAATACATAGTAGTTATGACAAGATGAAAGAATGAATTCAAACAAAGATGGGTATTCCACATGAATAGAATTTCATCAAGGAAAAATGTAGTCGGAAGTAAATTCATCAACATTCCCCTTATTTATCCAAAAGCAATCTTGCTTTTTGTTTTTCCACTTAGTGCTAGACTTATGCTTTTGTTTCCTACTGACAAAGACTGACTAAATATTGCCCCAGTGTAATTTTCATGTGGCATTAATCACAAATATCTCATTGGAATAATGTGAAGACAGAAACTCTGGAAAGCCAAATACCTAAACCCCACAGTAATAAATTGAAATCAGCAGATGATAAACTAACCCCTTTCTCACAAATAGAAATATCTTTCTTGATGCAACTGAGTTCACATGTCACAAATTCACAGCCAAGGTTTAATTCCCATAATACATTAATGTTATTAATATATATTACATGCATTTAAACTTTAAACTCTTACAAATCATGCTGAGCCATAGGGTACATCATATCCATGGCAAAACTGTTAAACAAATTGTGATTCTGTAATTAAGATGAAATACTCATACAGTTGATGTACAGTGCTTAATTAAAGCTGAAGTAGAGAAAAAGAGGAAGAATACACACACACATGCATGCAAGAACAAGTAAAATTGGGGGAAATTTGAACAAGATTGGTGTATTTTGTCAATGTCAATTTTCTGATCGTGATATTGTGTGGTAGTTTTTCAAGATGTTACCATTGGAGAAAACTGGGGTAGGGCGCATAGGCTCTTTCTGTATCGTTTCTTATAACTATATGTGACTGTAACATTTTTTTCAGTAAAAGTTTTACTTAAAAAATACAAGAAAAAATAATCTTACACTTAACAGAAAAATCGTTTTGAAAAATGAGAGCAGAAGATAATAAAAACAGACAGACTTAAAATCAGAGACCTTTCAGGACTGCAGAGGGAGAGTAATTGGTGGGACCACACCTACGATGCATCTTACAAGGGTACATGTGAAATTTACTAGATGTAGAATATAAAGAAATGTCTTAACACAGTAACTGAGAAAATGCTGTGAAGGTTATGTTAACCAGTTTGATGAAAATATTTCAAATTGTATATAAAACCAGCACATTGTACCCCATGATTGCATTAATGTACACAGCTATGATTTAATAAAAAGAAAAGAAAAGAAAAGAAAAAGTCAATAGCCTTGTATTCAAAGTAGATAAAGGTCCTAAAAAATGTTCTTTTACTTTGGAGTAAGTAAGTTACCCTACCTGGAGTCAATAGCTCCAACAGCTTACATTTTATACTTTCGGAAATGCTTCTATGGATGACTTCGGTTGTTTTATTTTGTTAGGTTTTGTTTTAGCTAAGCTGTAATAAGGTCGGTCCCAATATCAGCTTATACTAAATCATAGCATGTTGCTTTGTGTTTTGGTGGCCATGACAGGAGGTAGAAATCAGCAATGTGTATAACCGAGGCAAATGTGGACGCTTAATCTAATCCATCGATTCTATCTTTTTTTCCACATAGTGTTGAAATTTATAATTGTTTTGATAAAAAATGTCAATTTGATACAGACATCTATTCTCTCTAAGTTCATCTATGATTTTAATGTAAGTTCAATGCCAAGATTATTATTACAGAAAACAAATCCTATCGCTTCTCGGCCTTTTGGCTAAGATCAAGTGTAGAAAACAAATTCTAACAAACTAGACTTATCAAAACCCTTATATGTGACTTACTCATTTTCTCTTGTTTTCTTCAGGATCCTTTTTAGTCTTTGATATGTAACAGTTTGATCACAATTTGTTTTGGTCTAATCTTATTTGATTGAATCTGATTGGACCTTTGAACTTCCTATACTTAGATATTTATATATTTCTTCAAATTGAAAATTTTTGGCTATTAGTCTTTAAATAAGATATCTCTTTATTTCTCTTTTCTCCGTAAACTCCTGCAACTCAAATATTTGCTTTTCTGATGCTGTCCTGTTTATCCCATAAGCCTTCTTTATAGTATTTTCATTTTTTAAAATTTTCTCTCCTCTTACTGTGTGTGTGTGTGTGTGTGTGTATATTTCTTTTTTTTTTTGAGACAGAGTCTCACTATCCCCCCCCTTGGTAGAGTACCATGGTGTCACAGCTCACAGCAACCTCTAACTCTTGCGTCAGCCTCCCAAGTAGTTGGGATTACAGGCACCCACCACAATGCCTGGCTACTTTTTTGTTGCAATTGCCATTGTTGTTTAGCTGGCCTGGGCTGGGTTTGAATCCGCAAGTCTTGGTGTATGTGACCTATGCAGTAACCACTGTGCTATGGGCGCGAGCCTTACTGTATATTTTTTAACAACCTATGTTAGGTTTTATAGATCCATTTTTTTCTGCTTGATCAGTTCTGTGGTTGATGAAGCTCTGTATTGTATTTTTCATTTTATTCAATAAATTTTTAACTCCAGAACTTCTATTTATGTTTTCTTTTTATTTCAAAATATCGGGGAGTATGTCTTTTTTGTTTACATACTTTGTTTTTGTACCGAATGAGTCAAAGTTATACACGTGCCTTCACTCAGATAGTGTGTACTCTACCCAATAGGTGTGAATTTCCCCATCCTCTCCTTTCCTCTCCCCCCAGCCTGATTTTCAGTGAGATTTACTGCCATGTGTGCACGTAAGTGTTGATTGATTAGTTCCACCTTGGCATTGAGTACATATGTTTGTTTCTCCATTATCATGATGTCTCACTTAGAAGAGTGCTTTCTAGTTCCATCTAAGTTGTCAAAAAAGATACTAGATCACCAATGTTTTAAGGCTAAGTAGTACTCCTTAGAATGCACATAGCACATTTTATTAATCCATTTATGCATTAGTGTGCACTGGGGTTGTTCCCATATCCTTGTAATTGTGAGTTGTGCTTCTATAAACATTCAAGTACAACTGTTCTTTTTAGAAAATGACCTTTCTTTTTTTGTCTTTGGATTCATACCCAGCAGTAGGAATGCTGGATCAAAGGGTAGGTGTACTTCAAGTTCTTTGAGGTATCTCCATGTATTTTTCCATAGAAGGTGCACTACTTTGCAGTCCCACCAACAGCGGATAAGAATCCATTTCTCGGCTCAGAACCTGTAGCTCAGTGGTTAGGTCACTGACAACATACACCAGGGCTGGTGGGTTCGAACCTGGCCTGGGCCTGCTAAACAACAATGACAACTACAACAAAAAATTAGCTGGGCATTGTGGCAGGTGACTGTAGTCCCAGCTACTTAGAAGGCTGAGGCAAAAGAATTGCTTAAGCCCAAGAGTTTGAGGTTGCTGTAAGCTGTGATGCCACGGCATTCTACCGAGGACTACATTCTATTGAGGGTGACATAGTGAGACTCTGTCTCAAAAAAAAAAAAAAAACCTTTACCATCACTTCTGCACCAGGGCTATTCTTATTGGAGTTAGTTGATGTCTCATTGTGGTTCTGATTTGCATTTCCTTAATGATTTGAGATACTGAGCATTTTTTTTTCATGAGTTTGTTGGCCATTAGTAAATCTTCATTTGAAAAGTTTCGATTCATGATTGGCCCACTTTTTAAATGAAATCATTTGGTTGATTCTTATTTGAGTTCATAGTAGATTCTGGTTATCAGTCTTTTATCAGATGTATAGCATGTAAATATTTTATCCCATTCTGTGGTTATCTGTTAGCTGAATTGATTGTGTTCTTAGCTGTCAGAAGCTTTTTAATTTGATCGGGTCCCATTTATTTATTTTTTGTTGTTGCTGTGATTGCTTTTGGGGTTTTCTTCTTGAATTGTTTGCCTAGGCCAATATCTATAAGAGCTTTTTCCAACATTTTCTTCTAGGATTCGCATAATTCTATGCCTGAGGTTTAAGACTTTTATCCATCATGAGTTAATTATCGTGAGTGGTGAGAGGTATGAATCCTGTTTCAGTCTTTTCTGTATACTTATTCTTAAAATGTATACTTAGTATGACTAAGAAGGGCATGCATTTGATGGATGTGTTGGCTCTTCTTTCCCTCTTCTCCTTTCACAAACTTCTTCAGCCTTCAAAAAAGAAAATAAGAACTTCTCTATTCCCGAACATCGCTTCAGGTGATAAAAATTGTAAGGATACCAGGCAAAGGGACGATTCACTACTATGGCTCTGGTTTTGACAGACTGAATGAGCCTAATTATGGATTACAAGTCATTTTGTGAGTCAAATGGTTTCTACTTAATTGCTTTCCAAGACTTTGAACAGGAATGTAATCAAGTTGTCAGGTAAGAGATCATTAAAATAATATTTGATGGTGGATCACTAGGTTTGCTTTTGTTTTGAGGACTTTCCTCAAGCTGCCAGGACCCGTTTTGCTCATATGCACAAATAGCAAGAAGTGGCTGGGAATTCACTGCCTCCTTACCCCTTGCCAGGAGATGTTTAACCAGTAACCGTCTGATATGGGGAGCAGAAACCATGATGGAAACATCTCTCAAGCGTGATTAACATCATCTCTAAAGCTCCTCTGCAGGAGTTAGCCAAAGTCACCCTCCATGGAACTTTGCTTGAACTTAAGCCTCATCCCATACTGACCCTGTGTTCTTACTCTCCTTGCAATTTTCTCAGATACTTTGTAGCAAATCACTTTTACATGAGCCCTTTTCTCAGGATCTGCTTCTAGAATGTTCAGCCTAATATAAGAAAGTGGGCTACTGGGGAGTAATCAATATTTTCTGAATATCCCAGAGCAGAGATTCTGGTATAGAGATACCAATGAGTCTTCAGAAAGTAAACAAATCAGCTCGGCACCCATAGCACAGAGGTTACAGTGGCAGCCACATACACCAGGGCTGGCGGGTTCGAACCCAGCCCAGGCCTTCTGAACAACAATGACAATTACAACAAAAAAATATCTGGGCATTGTGGCGGGTGACTGTAGTCCCAGCTACTTGGGAGGCTGAGGCAAGAGAATTCCTTAAGCCTAGGATTTTGAGGTTGCTGTGAGCTGTGATGCCACAGAACTCTATCCAGGACAACAGCTTAAGACTCTGTCTCAAAAAAAAAAAAAAAGAAGAAGGAAAGAAAGAAAGAAAGTAAACAAATCAATCAGCTTATTTCCACAATATATATAATTTTTAGACAAACTCACTCCCTAGAGCTTTCTCCGTTTAGAATAGATAATTTTGAAGATCAATTTCAAACCTATAATGCTTTGGTTTGTGAAATACCGTTTGATATAATCTTATCACACAACTTCCTGACTCGGTTAGGAGAATTCAAAATTTAGGCCCCTATGAATATAGAACTTTGTGTATCTAGACTATAAAAAATACATTAGAATTACTTGATAGTTCTCCTGTAGGACTTAGAGTACTAAAATTATCTCTCCAGTTTATACAAAGTATGTCTCCAAAATGGTAAGGTTGATTCTCCTACTATGTGTGGAAATCTGTTTTATTATTTGCAATGTGTCTTATTACTTGGCAGTAACAGGGCATATGAGGAACATCTGTGTTCATTGCAAAATCCAGTGGAAATGTATTATCAATTTATTAAAATCACTTATTAAGTTATTTTCACCTAATAAGACTCAATAGATAGGTAGAGCTAGGTAGATGAAAAAGACATGAGAGAGAGAGATGGTTTTTATTTAGAGATAAATATCCCTATGAATTCAATGTAATTATCTCCATTTTGCTATGGGTAAACTGAGATTCAACAAGAGTAAGGAAGGTACTTTGTTAATACACACAGCAAACCCATGACAGAGCTGAGATTTAAACACAGGTTTATATGAACCTTAATTTTGTGAAACTACATCATTGTGTCTGTGACATTTTATGAGACAAAGAATTGATCTCTTGGCCAGAGGGATTCTCATTGTGTTGTTCTGCTGATGTTATGTTAGGGAATGCATGAGTGCGTGGGTGCACTTCCAGTCCGTAGGTGTGATCAGTAAGACCATGAGTTGGAGCAGATTAGAGAAGAAATCAGCCTAACAGTTACAGGCTGAAGAAAAAAACCCACGAGTGCTACTGCCGAATTTGCTCATGACCTATCTAGCCAGGATGTATTACCATTTGTATTAGTTCCGTGTGTTCAGGAACCTGGCAGAAAAGTCGGCTACTTATTCTTCTGAACGTAGTAAGTCACATTATGGAGCTTCTTCCAAACTCTAGTTGGTAAATCGAGTTGGAACCATCATCTGAATTTCACAAAGGCAGAATACAAGATTTTTACCTCTAAAGAGGAGACACTGGATTAAATGTATGCATTGTTTTGTTCAAGCATGTGACTTAGTGTATTTTGCTGTATAAAATGGGCTCCCGTGCATAATATGCACCCACATTTTTTGCCTAAATTTTCAGGAAAACATCTCTTAAGAAAGTGGCCAGCTCTTGGCTGGGAGAGACTCATCTGGGAAGGGCTAATTCTCCCCTGGTAAGTGTTCAGATTGCACTGCCCTCCTACAGCGGCCTGCTCCGTGAAAGCTGTCCTTTCTCTCTCTGCCAGGACTCCTTCCCTCCCTGCTGCATTATCAAGAACTTCTGAGGTTGCTTGGTTGGTGGAGGACTAGAGGGGTCTCTGAGGCCTGTGTGAGGCTCCCAGTCTCCTCTGTGCAGCTGGGCCTTGACATTATTCGTAATTGCTGAAAACCGGAAGCAACCTAAATGTCTATCACTTGATAAGTCGTGAGTGTGCAGGTCCTGTGAAGACTAACTTTTCACCTCTCATTGGTGGATACCCAGGAGTGGAATAGTTGAGTTGAATGGTAAGTTTAACATTAACATTTTTAAGAAGTTTCAAACTAGTGTCCAAAGTGGTTTAACTATTTCACATTGCTAACAGCAATGTGTTAGAATTCTAGTTTCCACATGTTCCCCCAAATTTATGATTTTTCTTAATAGTGTGATTTGAAGCCCCCAAGTTTTTAAAAATTATGTCCAATCTATTATTATCTATTTTATAGATTTTGGGTTGAGTGTCTTATCTAAGAACTCTTGGCCTTAGTCAAGTTCACAAAGATTTTTTTCCCTATCTTCTCCATTTATAAATCTTATAGTTTTGGCCTTTATATTTAGATCTAATATCCATTTTGAGTTATTTTTTGGTGTGACATAATAGTAGGATCAAAATTCATCTTTTACACGTAGCTGTTGAATTATCTTAATAATCATTTGCTGAAAAGATTGTCCTTTCTGAACTGAATCACCTTGATACTTTGGTCAATAATCAATTATTTATAAATATAAGGACTTCTGAATTTTAATTTTGTTCCACTGGTCTACGTGCTTGTCATTGCATCAGTACCACATTTCCTCAATTACGTGGCTTTATAATAAGTTTTAAAATAGGAAGTGTTAAGTCTTCCAACTTTGTTCTGTTTCAAGATTGTTTGGCTTATTCTAGATCTTTGTGTTTCCATATAAATTTTGGAATCATCTCATTAATTTATATACAAAAGCCTGCTAAAATTTTGATTAGTATTATGTTGAATCTGTAGATAAATTTTGGATGAATCCCCACCATATTAATGTTGAATTTTTCAATCCATAGCTTGGGCAATGTTTTTTTTATGGGGAAACATGAGTACATTCAATACAAGAAGAGAAGTGATTGGCATTAGATTGGTAGACTTCTCATCCATTATACCAATATTAAGAACCATTATATTGAGAAGTTTGATAGAAGAAGAAGACTTTATTCTGATTACTTCCATTTTTCATGGATACAACCAGGAACAAGGTACCACCTGAGAGGTAGAAAGAAGGATAAGACATTGTGAAATGACCGTTAGGGAGCGAGAGAATGAATTGACTAAGGCGATCTGAGAGTACACTTTGTTGTTCTGCAGACTCATGAGACCGTTGCCATATGAATTGGCCTAAACTAATTTGATAAGTGTATATTCCTGTCACCCCTATATTTCAGGCAACAGCTAGCACTTACCATCAGATATATGAGTGAGTCCAACTAGCTTTAGTCACATAAGTCAACCCTACCAAAACCAGCAGAATTGTCCACCTGAGATCAACCAAAATCACTGATCCACAAAACCCTGAGCTAAAAAGTTGCTTTAAAGTTTTGAGATTTGCTTCCCAGATTGATTATTAACCAATAAAACATAACACATACTATGAGTCAAGCTTTGCTTTGACTGTGTATTCCATTTTTTAGTTTATTCTAAGGTGACTAATTTATCCCAGTTTATTTAGGAACTGTTTTCAGGGATAAAAGTTACACGTCCCAGGAAACTTCTCAGTCACAAAAAACCAGGACTGTTGGTCCCCCTATATTTATCCCTTTCTTTTATTTACCTCAGGAGGAGTTCTTTCTTGTGTGTTGCATGCAATGAACATAGAAACTTGTACAGAAGGAAGGATTCTGTACACTCCTTCCATCACCACCTGGGTGATCTTAAACAATTTAGTTAGAGTCTTGGTTTCCTAGTTTGTATGCTGGCAATAATGATATTTAGCTACTGAAAACACTGAGGTGTGCTTAAAAGAGTTTCTGGATCCATATCAATGAACTGTTATCAAAATTGCTGTTAATTTGTGGTCAAAAGTCTCTATTAATGAACTGTGTGCAAATTTGAAGCTGGTGCTGCTATCAGTACTGTATGGACTACTTTCACTAGTACGGCATGCAAATGATCATTCACAGAGAAACTATGACATTTCAGCTTTAGCTGAAATCTAGTATTTTAGATCTCTGATAGCGTTGAATTGAGTTAATTTAGAAGGAGGAGGGAAGGCTTTCATTCAGTACTTGCTAAACCTATCTTGGAGAATGCATATGCCATTGCTTGCTCATGTATTCATGGCGAGTGGAAGTTATGAATTTTAAATAATACAATTTAGACATAATCATAGCAATGCATCTACTGGAGATTAAATACTAATAGTCATTTTCAATAAAATAATATGAGTATTTTTGTAAGGATTATCAATCTTTCAAGGGAAGTAAGAATACATTTAAACAACAAAAAACCCTTAAATTTTCTGTTCTTTTAGAGGAGAAGAATGAATATAAATTTTTCCCTATTAGTAGCATCCTTTAAATAGAATCACAATTAAAATCTGCCTCTTGGAAAAAATATTTCACTTCATTCAGGTGCTAGTCTAGTGATTATATGTGTTTAACTTGCTCACAGAATATGACCTGACAGCCTGAAAATAAAGGAACTAATTTTGCCAATTAAGTGGATTCCAGAGGAAAAGGGGGAAAGAAAAAGAATGGTATTAGAAAAAAATGGCTCGGCTCCTGTGGCTCAATTGGCTAAGGCGCCAGTCACATACACCTAAGGTGGCGGGTTCAAATCACCAGCCCGGGCCCGCCAAACAACAATGATGGCTGCAACCAAAAAATGGCCGGGTGTTGTGGTGGGCGCCTGTGGTCCCAGCTACTTAGGAGGCGGAGGCAGGAGACTCGCTTGAGCCCAGGAGTTGGAGGTTGCTGTGAGC